>PVIH01018369.1:0-38744 GCA_004025045.1 Sigmodon hispidus | reverse complement strand
GAGGAGGAGGAGGAGGAGGAGGAGGAGGAGGAAGAGGAGGTATGGCCAGGGCCTCCCCAGTGCTCTCCAAGGGAGAGGCTTCAGTAGGGCATCACCCCAACATGCTGAAGCTAGTTGCAGGTGCACCTTAGGGCAGGGATGTCCTTCTCCCAGTTTCTTTTTTAAAAATGAAAGAACAAAAATTGTATGCCATAATGCATATTAAGAAATCATAGCAGCTCCTCATTATGTGTCTGGGTTTGTTTTCAGTTTTCCAAAGGCAGGGATGTTGATGTTGAAACTTTATTATTTCAGTTCTCCATGGAAAATAGCTTGTAGCTAAATAAAACAAATCTGCCTAATATGAAGTTATGGACTTTTCTTTTCTTTCTCAGGTCCGAGTTGACAGTGGCATCCAGCCGGGAAGTGATATCAGCATCTATTATGACCCTATGATATCAAAAGTTAGTTCCATTTCTTTATTTTCTTTGAAACAGCATATATATTTAATTAAGAAATTAGCAGTTGAGCCTTTTTAACAATGTACTGTAATTAAACAAACCAGAAAGCAGAATGTCAAAGTAAAAGCGGATAGCTCATGGCTTTGTAGTGTTCAACCAGCCACAGTCAAGTCACACGTCACCAGCACCGTTCTTGTGCATGTGCGCAGCACCCATCTTAGTCAAGGGCAGCCCAACCTATTGCAATGATGGGAATTAGGTGGTTCTGTCCTTCCACCTGTGGAGAACTGGGCCCATAGGCTGTATTTGTTAAGAGTATTTGACCTTCGGAGGTTTTCCAAATTACAACTTGAGTGGAATTGACTTTTGTTGTTTTTACTATGATTAGAACCCAGAACCTGATGCATCCCAGCCAGGGGCCCTAGTGCTAAGCTACCACCCAACCCAGTGAACTTTTTTTTTTTTAAACTTTATTTATTTATTTATTTGCCTTGGCGTTTGCCTGGAACTGGAACTACAGACAGTTGTTAGCTGCCATGTGGGTGCTGGGAATCGAACCCGGGTCCTCTGGAAGAGCAGAGGGTGCTCTTAACCGCTGAGCCATCTCTCCAGCCCCAACACAGTGAACTTTTATAGAAAAGCATATAGTAGGATTTGGCCTATGTGTCTTTTAAAAGTGTAACTTAACAGAGTAAAGTAAAAATCACAAATCTCTAAAATCTTAAGACTTCATAACTTGTAAAATACTGCAACAAATAAAGTTTGGGCTTTATTTGATAACTCCTTATCTCTGAAACAGTAGCTTCATTTCAAGAACTGGTTATCTTCAAGTTTTCTTTTGGTTTTGGGCTGGGGGCAAACAGGGAGCATGCAGGTTTGTCCAGTGCTCTGCCATGAACCACACTCCACTCCCCAGATGACTTTCTTATGTAGCTGTAGCTGAAGAAATAAGCCATCTTTTTATCTTTGTAACTTTTTCTCTTAAGTTTTTACCATTAATATTTTAAAAAGAAATTTTAGGTGTTTACTTATTAGAGAAACATACTTTGAAAGCAAAAATACACAAAATATTACAAATTTATTTTCATATCTGTGGTTTCTTCTTTACATAAAAATACTTCTATTCAGAAAAATGCCCTACAAATGTCCTAGATAGCTTATCTGTGTAAAATTTATTTATTAATTTTTCCTGAGAGAGTGTCTCACTATGTAAGTGGATGACCTAGACCATGCTTTGTAGACTAGGCTTGCCTCAAACTTACAGACCTGTCTTCTGCTGCCTCCCAAGTTCAGGCCTTAAAGGTATGTGCTACCATGTGGAAACTGGCTTTATATTGAAGATCTTATAAAATTTACTAAAATAATTTCAGCTTATAATTTGGTGATATGATCAGAAAAAGCCTTAATATATGTTGCCAAAGTCTTATTTTTTAAATTTTAGAGATTGCATATAAAAATACACAGATTCATGTAGAAAAATGGCCTCTTCACTTTTAACTAGCATCTTTCATTTTTGTGTTATGTTATGGATGACTGTAATTTTAAGAACAGTCTAGCCTTTTTTCTTTCCACTTTCATACTGGCTCTTTTGAAAGTTACAAAAGTTTTAGCTGTTTAGAAAATCAAACTTGGAAGCCTAGAAAGCCAGGGAAATTAGAAACGTCATTCCCAGTCCCACACTGCACCACCTGCTCATGAGCTGTGTGAGTTCCTCAGGCTCCGCTCCTTCCTCCGACATGTAAGGGGAACATCTGAGATGGTTTATTCAAAAAAATCTTAATTGACATATTTTATATTAAAATATGGGACCACTATGACAATTCAAAAGACACCTTAGTGAATATGTTAGGAAGTATTAAACCTTTAGTAGGCCTGGTTATGCAGTATGTGGCTGGCTCTACATGCCATTTTTGTCTGTTTGCTTATAGCTAATCACATATGGGTCTGATAGAGCAGAAGCGCTGAAGAGGATGGAAGATGCACTGGATAATTACGTGATCCGAGGTAAAATACATTTGCATCTCTGTTTGTCACTGTGTGTGGCATCCCATTCTGGAGAACATTGTGAAGGCTTTGTAATTAGGGAATTCCATGAGACAGTTGCTTACTGTGCTTAAATGAACATGAGAAAAGTGTGCATGGGTTAAACATCGACACAGGGCACAGGTGTTTGACTCTCAGCAGCCAAAGTTATTTAATTGAACATAAGATATAGCTTTTCCTCTAAATGACTCATGGTATCTTGTAGTTGTATATTGTACCATAATATGTGAAACTGTGGAGACCCATTGTTGTGCATAGTTGGATAGTGAGTTTGCTGTGTCGTTGTCTGTGAGTTTTTGGGTCAGAAAGTGGGAAGCTTGCAGATAAGTGCAGATGGAGGAAGGGTGTTAATTTGGAGTCTGGTCTGAGGGAACAGCTTTTGGCTTCTTGGAAAAGAGGTAGGTAGTTTGGCAGAAAGTGCTGTTTCTTCCCTGGGTCTCTGTCCTCATCTTAGGCAGCCTTCACAGTGAGGAACTACCTGAAAACAAAAGAGTGACACTGGCACTAGAATCTCTGAAGTGGTTATTCTTACCCAAGAGAAAATTACATACTAAATATAAGTACCAACTTTGCATTAGTGATGAGAAGAGCTTTGCTATCATGTTTAAGTGCACATTATGACTTTGAATGGCCAGTCTAAGAACATCCTCTAGGCAAGCCTGGGTGCTGGATTATTTTTTGGCCTCTGCTCTAATAGCAGACCTGAATTTGATTTCAGCATGTCTATCAAGTGGCTTACAACCACCTATAACTGTAGCTCCAGGGGATCTGATGTCCTCTTTTGGCCTCTGTGGATACACACACGTATATGTGTACATACAGATATCTGAATAAAGATATAGGATTGGGAGGAGATGGATTGGGTATGGTGGAAACGAGTGTGGGGTGGGAAACAAGAAAATGGGATAAAGGTAGAGATTCTGTGGCTATGAATGTGACTGTTTTTGAAATAGGACACCTTGGACTGACACCATGGATCCTACTTTCTCTAGAGGAACACCTGGCTCAGGCTTGATGTTGGGGGGAGAAAACTGTATTTGCCAGGAGTGAATGCTGAACTGAGCAATATTGGGACCTTGAGACCTCCTGCCCGTGCTAGGGAGGGGATGGGGAGATGTGGAGAAGAGAGAATGACCTGATGTGGTGGGAGGGGGAAGGGACCTTGAATAAGGATATACAAGGATAGAAAGTGTGACTTTATTCTAATCAGTGTGTTGAAAGTAAGATTTAAAATGGAGTATTAACAACTAATGGGACGCATTATAGATAAGCTATAGAATCCTGCAGAAGGGTGAGGGTATGGGAAGAACTAACCCAAATAGCTTGATTGCGTATTAACATACATATCCCTAGGATAAAGAGAAAATATGTCTAAATAAAAATTAAACACTAATTAGTATGTTTATTTTTCATAGTTGATGTGTTAGCAGGTCTGAAACCAATTTATGTACATTCTCAAATTAAAGAAATAAATACATGTATTGTGGATAAGAACCAAGTTTCCCCTTGTCAGAAAGGCAGTGGAAATATCAATGCTTGGGGGTCGAATGATCCCTGTGTGTGGTATGAGCTTGAGTCTGCCGGGTACAGTAACTGTTGAAGGATGACAGCCAGTCCTGTGTAGAGTATGCTTGTCCATGTGCTTGGCTTTGTCCACTCATTTTACTAAGTGAGTTTGTGGGATGATATATTTTATATTTAATAAAATCTGCCTGGAATATCAGAGGACAGAGCCATCTCTTCAGCCCTTTTATTTGTTCTGTTTTTGGTTTTTGAAATAGTGTTTTCTGTGTAACAGTCCTGGTTGTCCTGGAACTCACTTTGTAGACCAGGCTGGCCCCAAACTGACCTCTGCCTTCTAAGTGCTGGGTCTAATGGCCTTCATACTTCCTGCTGCTCATGTAAGAGGGGAATGTTGCGCTGGAAGAGAGATAGCAGGACAGGCATAACTCACATCTGTTATCCCAGCACTCACCTGCACTCCACTTACTTGTTAGGCTGAGGCGGGAGGATTGCTGTGTGACAGTTCTAGGCTACAGTGTAACACCTTATATAAACTGTAAAACAAACAGATCTGTTAGGAAGACACAGGAACTGCTTGCAGAGGTCCCCACTGGTCAAACTGGGAGTCTGCCACACAGCAACTTCAGCTTTTGGCTAAAATGTCAGGAGTTGGAAATGCTTGGGTTGGAGAAATGAAGGAGAGAGCAAGGCTCCTCCACATAGATTTTAAACCAATATATATAGAAAAAGCACTACTTTGAGTATATAAAATATAAGAAAATCAGTAGATGCTGAAGTTAATGGAGAAAATGAGGAAACAGCTGTTTTTATAGTTTCTTGGCATCCCTCCATAATATACTTAATAAGCACCATGGAAACTGCTGCATGCTAGCAACCTTACCAAGCAGCTGCCAGTGCTCACCCATGTCCTGTATCTCTTGTTATGATCATTTGTGACTCACATGCACAAACACAGACAGACTGACAGACAGACAGATAGACAGACACAGAGGCAGGCAGGCAAAGGAAAATGGGTAGACTGAATATAATCATGAGGAAACACCAGAAGTGCCAACGTGAAAGACAATCAACAAAATAAATGGCTTCTGAACTTCAAAGGTGTCAAGGTCAATAAACACAAAGAGAAGGCAGCAGCTTATCTAGATCAAAGCAAGCCAGAGGTGCAGACACTCAATGCAAAGGGTTTTGCACTAGATCCTGGACCAAGAAAAAAGGCTTCCCTTTGTAGTAAAATTCTTAAATAGGACAACTGGGAAAATTAGATAGACACGTGGATTGCAGAAGAGCCTTATCTTTTTCTTAGGAAATGTAAAGACGATATTTAGAGGCTGTGCTGAAGTGTTTATGTTAGAAAATGGTGTGTGTGGTCTATGGTCTATGCATATAGAGAATCAGCACAGGGATGTGCTGAGCTGCCATAGACTCAGAGCCTGGGTCTTGGGTGAACAATAATTATCTCTACTAGTTTTGCCAACTTTTGAAGATTCTGAAATTATTACAGATTAAAGTTTTTTTTTGTTTTTTTTTTTTTTTTGGTTTTGATTTTTTAAATAAAAGACACCTTCCCTGTTCCCTACTATTATCCTTGATGTTTGTTTGTTTACCTGGTGAATTCTAAAGATGGTTGTGTTTTAAAACTGTTTTGTAAAAGACAAGAAAGGAAGAAGAATTTAATGTATTGTTAAGTAACTGCTTCATTGGTCAAATGTGGACCACCCCCCCACCCCCCCACGCATTTGACTCTTGTAAGCTTTTGTGAAAGTAGAGAAATTTTAGAGCACAGTATATCTAAATTAAACTTAATTTCCAAGTCCCCAGGAATGAAGCAGTGGCCTCGGCCTCTGTTTGATCCTGCTGGAGTGCACAGCTAGTGTCTGGTCTGCTGTTTTGGAACCAGCAGGCAGTCAGAAGGCTGCTCTAGGGGCCTCCCTCTGTGGCCTGGTCATGATTTCCCATGCAGATGGAATCTTGTGAACTCTGGCACAGGTCACCCCAATTCCCAATCTAAAACTCCCAGTCATAATTTTTTATGATAATGTGATTAATAATATTAGTAAGGCACTAACTCTGAAAGAATACTCTACTGTCCACCTACTGTTTGTACAGGGACTCACTCAAATGGCATTGTCTTTCCTCGGACATGGAAAGACAGCAAAACTAAATGCACAGTGGTATCTCTTGCATGGGATCACTCCTTCTAAGAGGCTTTAGAATTTGTTCCTGTGCACTAGTTCTTTCCTCCACACGGGAAAGAGAGGTTGCTTTACTGTGTACCTGAGAGGAACAAACAGCTTGATTGCATTTCACATAGGAGTATGTGCTACGCCAGTCAGAGAACTTTAAGGACAAATGTATTTGAGTTTTAATTTTAGTTTTGAAACATTACTTTGTGAAATCTAAGTCTTTTTCATGTTGTATTTACTAAACAAGTAGAAAGATTTAAGTTTCTTCAGTGAAATGGAAGCAACCTGGATGTCCATTAATAAAAGAGTATGTATTGGAAGTGTGGTATATAGACACAGTAGAGTTTTACTCTGCTGCAAAGAAAATTAAATTATGAAAATTTAAAGAAAATGGATGGTGTTGGAATGAATTATATTAATCAAGGTGACCCAAATTCAGAAGGATACCAACCCTATCTTCTCGTTCATATGATTGTGACCACCGTAGTTTGTAACGTGTGTGTGTGTTTATAAACAGATATAAATGTGGGTGAAGCCAGAAGGAGAGCAAGGGAATGTAGAGAGAATTACATGGTAGGAAAGCACAGGAGCTTGAGGATGGTGTGGGGAGAGGAAAGGCTGTTTGATACCGCATAGTTCGTATGCAACTTAAAAAAAAAAGCCATAACAACAAAAAAGTAGATGTCCATTTGGGTGTTTGGATTTGTTGTTTAATATCCTAAATGTAAGAAATATTTGTTTACAATCCTTTTGGGTTGCCTTTCTTAAAACCAATACCACCCTTTCAACTATAAATATGGAATGAAATGCCAATGTGTCATTTATCCTGTTATTTGCATCCATTTCAAAATTTTGAATGCCAGTATCAGAAAGTAGCTTTATCTTGTCCAAATTATAAACTGCATGTTTAAGCTGTGTTATATTTGCTAAAGGCAATTGTACTGTCTGGGGTTTTGGCAGTATGGAAGGATGAGAATTCTGTACCAGGACTAGGCTATAATGGGAAACTCAGTAAAGCTAACTGTGAAATATTACATGTGTAGGCAAATATCCATTTTATTTTATTAACTGAGGCAATAATCATAGGTGTTAGGCTGCCTCAATAACTTACCTACTGTTTTGGCAGCAAGTTGGGGAGGGTGTCTTGGACAAACTGAGTTGTTGATTTTCATGTAAGAAAAATCACCTTTCTCTCTTTGCATTAAATCACTTTGGGTATTGTAATACCTGTGGCGTTGTGTGGGATCTGCGGCTTCTGCTGTGTCACTTCCTTCCTATTAATGGCAGGCCGGATCTTGACACCCTCTTGCCTTCTGATGTCGTGGACTGGAATGGGATCACACAGGCAGCACCAGCCTGTTTCTCATAGGCATCTATCTGCATTGCTCAGAGGGAAGCAAGTGTTTTTCCTCTTGTCCTGTCCATGTTAGCAGGGCATCCTCTGTTAATTCCTAGAACCAGATTAGGACATTCTTGGCTCATATCCTTTCCTTGACATTAGCCCAGCCACTCAGCTTGCTAACCCTCTTCTTCCTCTCAAGTCCCTTTCTCCACAGACACTGTCAGCCCTTTGCTGTAGACCACAGCCTGGTTTCCACTGTGTAGTTTTGAATGAGGCGTTTCTCACCTTCACTCCTAACCCTGTGCAGTCTTCCTCATGATGCATAAACCTACTTATTTACACCCTGCTTTGCACCACCATTCTCATTTTTCTGAAGGGACAGCGACTTTTTTCTGTGGCCTGTTGGACCTTGACTGCTGCATTGGACTTTCAGCTGCATCTGGCTATATATCCTCTTTGGCTTGAATGCCCTCCTTGCAGTATTCTCCACACAAATGCCAACTGCCAACCATTTGCTTTGTGCAACAGTGAAAGTTCTTTGATTTAAAAAAAAATCTATTTGGGGGCTGGAGAGATGGCTCAGAGGTTAAGAACACAGACTCCTTTTCCAGAGGTCCTGAGTTCAGTTCTCAGCAACCACATGGTGGCTCACAGCCATCCACAATAAGATCTGGTGCCCTCTTCTGGCTTACAGGATTATACACAGGCAGATTGTTACCTGACTCATTGTTCTCCAATTCAGCCTGAAATTTTGTTTTTAGGTGTTACACACAACATCCCATTGCTTCGTGAGGTGATAATAAACACACGCTTTGTGAAAGGGGACATCAGTACCAAATTTCTCTCTGATGTGTATCCTGATGGCTTTAAAGGTATGTATATATGTATATATGCCTGTTTCTCTCTCTCTCTCTCTCTCTCTCTGCTGAACTATTTAGTTCTCAGTTCGTTGAGTTATGTTATGTCACGTTATTTGTATACTTTATTGCAACACAGCTTTTCTATTATGAATGAAGGTTCTTTTGCTTCTGTTCTGCTTAATGTATTAGCTTTTTGGCATATTCTTGACTATTAGCATTCATAATTTTGATTATGCATAGGTGATTCATGAATATAACTACCTTCAGCTTTTCTCTTAAAAAACAAACAAACCTGAAACTGTGTGCAGTTTATGTTTATATGTGAGAGTCAGGTGCATTCTAGCAATGTTATATATGGAAGTTGGAAGATAGTCTCTCCGGTAGTAGTCTTAAGTGTAAAAAAATGAACTTTGGATGAAGAAAATATCCTTGTGTTAAATTTAACACTGACAAGTTGTCAGTGAATGTTTTCAAGTCTTAGAAGAATGTTTCACTAAGTTGGAGATGAAGAGAGAACTGAAGACCTGGTTAACATTAGTCAAAGCCAAGGGATTCACCTAAGACTCTGTAGGAATACCTAGACACAAATCTCTAGTGAACTGGGGTTTGAAGGCTGATTCCTAGTTTCAAGTGTTTTAGGGGCTTGGGGTATAGATTAGCACCTCTTGCTGGGCATGTGGGAAGCTCTGGGTTTTGATCCCTGGCACCATCAAGTTAAATATAAAACAAAGCAAAACACATGTTTTAGTATAGAAAGTGACCTGCATAGTTATATTGCAGACTACATGTAAATTGAATTTAGCTTTATGAAGTTGACTGCATTTGCAAATTCAGACTACACAATAAAGTTTTTGTAAATTAAATTAGCCAATTTGAATGATCTCTGAATTTTATCATTAAGATAAATATTTTCTTTAATAATTCATCAGATTATTTTTCTTAAATTTTAGAATTTTCAAAAATATAAGGGTAAACTATATATTGGCCATGTTTACAACATTATAACTAAGTATTATCTCATCTGCTATCTGCTGTTCTTAAGTCAGAAACACTTAGGCTATTGTTTCTTACTGTCTCCCTAACAACCCACAGGAGACACTATATAAACATTTGTTTAATCAGTGAAAAATGGTGTTAATAATAGGGATGTTTTAGATATTTTTAAGTAACAGCTCATCCTGTTTGGTTCTAATGTCTTGTTCTCTTTACTAAGATTTAGAAGATGTGGGAAGCTGGGAGGGATATTCAGAACCTCCATGTGGCTCCATGTCTGCCCACATAATTCATCTGTGTAGGTAACAGGATGGAAGTAGTGAGCTGATAGGAAATGATAGAAAATTATAGGATAAAATAGGTAGAAATTAATTCAACTCTCAGAACCAATTTTATGTATGTATGTGAGCATTTGTTTGTATTCATGTGTAGCTACATACGAGCCATAAATATATTTATGGGCAAGCAACCTTGGTGACTATACTAATTAGTGTACTTTTAAAATTATACAAAATGCTGAAAATTCTTTAGGAGCCACAATCCCCTTCAACTGAGAAATTGACCTTAGAACTGAGTTCACTTTTCTCCAGGCCACTTAACTACATTTCCTCCATAGTAAGGAACTGCTAACGAGACCCTTCTGCTTTCAACACAAGGGACCCTGGTTGTTCACTGTTCTAATTTGCTAGGAGAACCTTTTACAATGACTTAATCTCAACTTTTATTTTTCATTAAGTTCAAAGAGTCTTACTATATAACCCAGACTGGCTTTGAGTGTTGAGGCAGTCCTCCTCCTACCTTAGTCTATGCCTGGATGCTTCTTTTCTTTTCTTAAAACTACTTTTTATTATTATTTAAAATCTTTCTCATACAGTATATTTTGATCATATTCTTTCACCTCCCTGAAGTCATCCCAAAAGCCTACCTTCTTACACAGCCAACTTCATGTTCAGAGAAACATAGCTGAAGCCAGATGAAAGCAAAGTAGAAAAGACAAAAGAACATCAATCCATAATGAAAAAAAGCACACAAGAATCATGGAGTTCATTTTGTACTAGTCAGCTACTCCTGAGCTTGAGGCCTATTCTTTGGGGTGGTTCATGTACCCAGTGTCACTCCATTGTAGAAAACTGCTTTCCCCTCTCTTTTGCCACCTACCAATTGTAATTAGCATCTTGGTTAGGGGTTCTTACTTCTCCTTTGCCATGCTCAGATTTTGTCTGACTTGAATTTTTTTAAGTCCTTTGCTTGGTGTCACAGTTTCTGTGACTTCATATGTAATTAGTTACTTTTTCTTTTTATGTTTGGGATGGAGTGCAGGGTCTTGTACATGATGAGCCAAAACAGTGAGCATGAATATCCAGCACTGATGATATGGCTTTTTCTTTTTCTTTTTGCTTTTCTTTCAAGACAAGGTTTTCAGTTACAGCCTGAGTACTCCTTAAGTTGGGCTGGGATTCCAGTTCATATGCCACAGACTTTTAAATGACATATCAGATAGCCTCTATGGACTTTCAACAAATATACCTTATTGGACATTCCCAACATTTCCCTTGTAGCAGACTTTCTTGGACTGCCAGCTCCCAAATCATAACACTGAGACTTAATAGTTAGAAATGCTCAGCCTTGTCTTATGCATGTTTTATTAGCTCTTAGAACTTAATCTCTTTCTCTTCATCTATGTTTGCCTTAGGGATTTTTTGTTCTGTATGTTCTACTTTGTGTCTGGCTGGCTGATGACTGCCTGGCTGGGTGGCTTGTGTCTTTCTTTCTTCTGCCTCACCCCATCCCCTCCCCTCCCCTTTGCCTTATTCTCTCTGCCCACCAGCCCCCACCTATATCTCTACTGCTTAGTTATTGACTGTTTAGCTTTTTAATAGACCAATCAGGTGCCTTAGGCAGGCAAAGCAACACAACTTTACATCATCAAATAAACACAGCATAAACAGATGTAACACACTTTTACATAGTTAAAGTAATATTCTATAACATTCCTTCCCATTTTATCCCTGAGGTTATTTTCATGCTCTGTTTTCCTTCTCTAAGTGGCCACCATCTCCTGTCCTTCAGATAGTGGTTTTACCTTTCCTGTCTCCCTTCCCCCCACCCCCCAGCAAATCTTAGCTATGTTAAGCCATCATCATTGACTGTTTGATGTATGTGTTGAGAGACAGCAGGAAGTGGCAAGTGAAGCAAGTCCAGGACCTTCTCAATATGTTTGGGGCCAGGTCGCTCTGCCCCATTGGGGTTACCCATCTGTTTCCCATCTGGCTTGATCTTGGTGCTGTTCATAGGCAATTGTCTGTCTCTGTGACTACATTACATTTTTTTTTATTATTATATATGTCTATTTCCCCAAATCTATTTGTAAGTGAGAGTACTTTTACAAAAGGTTCTTAGATTTGAACTTTGAAATGACTGAATCTAAAATTTAAAAATAGGATATGCAAAAATTGCTGACTTTTAAAATTTGAATGTTTAAATTTGAATGTCAAATTTTCTTTGTGTCAAGATAAAGGGAAAAAATAAAGAAGCTATTTTAAGAACTGTAATTTCAGTTGACCAGATATGAGCATTTTGTACCTATTTTTTGGTACCTTGTTACACTTTAACTTCAAGCCCCTTAAAAAACACTATCAGAATTATCTATTTTCCTTTGGGAAGTTATTGATTTTTTTTTGGTAAGAATTTGAACATATGAGGGATGTATATGTGTTATCATATTCTCTCTTTTGTGTGCTGCTGAAGATAGATTTCAAAGCCTGCTACGGGGATGCTCCATAAAGTCTAAGGACCACTAGTCCCCTTGTGCTCCAAAGAGCTTAATGTATCTCCTGATCTTTGTATGTTACTAAGGCACTGGAACGTACTCACTGGTTCATTTGTACATAACTATAGTAAATCCATTATGTGCTGACATGGGAGCAATGATATTATCATGTATTCTGCATACTAGGATATGGAACCTTTAGTAGACTCTAGGAAGAAATGCAAAATATTCCACCTTGAAAACAAGGATCAACAAAAAGCAAATAGATAAATTTCTTTACTCTTGCTGTCTTATCCAGGGGCTCCTACGGCCCCAAGTCATCCCTGAGTTAGACTTGAAGAATTCTTCCAGGTGTTTGTTTTGGGAAGTCTAGGTTTCTTTTTCATGATCTACCTCATATAGAATGTTTAGCTGTGGATCATGTGGGTCTTTTCTTCCCTGCTCCAGTGTCAGGTGGAGAAGACCAGGGACGGGCCATGGCCCACAAGGCTATGAGGTCAATGAAGGTGTCTCTCGAACATGGGTTTGAACTCCCATGTTATGTTATGGTTCATTAAGTGTCTGGGATTTGTTCCAAAAATGGATGTATTGCCTAGATTTTCCATACCCTTCTAGTTTGTGACTTACCTTCCTGTGGAAGAATGTGCTATAGATCTTGAAAAATATTTAAATTCTTAGTATTTTTAGTTTGTTTATTTAGTATATAATGAACAAATTACTTTATTTCGTTCAAATAAATTTGTGCCCACTGGATACTCTTTGCTCAGAACTCCAACTGTGCCCTCTGTACCATGTGTTTGTCTGTTGTCACATGACCAGCAGCAGACTGTGTGGTTGCTTCAGCTCTCAGATGGTGTGCTTACTACAGACCCTGCAGCGTCTGACTCATGCTTTGACACCCATCGACTCTTACACAATTCTGCCAGTGCCACAGTTACTGGCTGCTAGGCAGTCAGGCATGTGAGACCTGCTGGGGCTGGACCACTGCCCCTGGGGCCAACTGAATTCTGGTGTGGAGAGAAATTGTGGGACAGAGAAATTTGTTGATTGATGGATTGATTGATTAGTTGGTTGATATGTCTTCAAGTTCTGACTACATACATAGAGGCAAAAGAAGCATGCCTTTGTATTCTGAGTCTTTTATGCTATAAAACATATCCTTGTCTATGCCCCTGACCAACATCAGTTGGCTTCTGAAGAGGTTGGAACTTTGGCCTTTTATCCTCACTTTACTTAGAAGTAAACTTACAGATGTGTAGTGATAAGAAGAAGCAGATGTGAGGAGCTGGTGTGGATCCTAGAGATCTCTTTGGGTCTGGCTTTCCCATATATTGTTTTGTTATGTGCACTTAATTAAATTTCTTTCTGGGGCTGGAGAGAGGTCTAGCAGTTCAGAGGACCCAAGTTCAGTTCTTACCACCCATGTCAGTGGTTTATAACTGTCTATACCTCCAGCTTCAGGGGACCCAATACCTCTAACCTCCATGAGCAATGTGCACATACCCACATTCACACATATTCCTACACATAAGTTAAAATTATAAAAATAAGAGTTTTGAGCGGTTATACTTGGGTGCTAGGAACCAAACTCTCAAGAACCATGTGTGATCTTAATCACTGAGCCAACTTGAATGCTTAGTTTTATTATTCTAATGGTACTTATATCTAAACAATTGAATTTCTTTCTTTAAAAGATTCAATAAACATGAATATTTTCACATACTTGAGAGTTCAGATTAACAGGGTTGGTGGTAAGGTCCAGGGGAGGGATCAATTATATATGAACCAATCTTTCTGCTAGCTGCTACGGAGAGACTTTGGCCACCTTCAGTCCCTGTGTCCTCAACACTTCATGGTTCACACGGCAGAGTGCTCAGACTATGCTTTTTGGAATAAAAGGCATCGGTATTCAGTCACAGCCTTAGAAAAATTAGAAACTTCTCATTCTTCAGTATTCATGAGTAAGTCTGAAATATAGTTAGTTGCTTAGAAAAGAAGCTTTCACTGAAATTTAAGTCATAGTTTTTTGTAAAAATAAGTGTTAATTTCTAATTGGGAAATTTGCTTTTAATAATGTCAGTATTCTGGTATTTGTAAATCTGTGAACAGAGAACTCTGGCTGGAAAATAAAGTTTGAAAACAAAGTTAATCTCTTTCCTGTAAGCTTGAGTGAATAGGGTTTAGCTTTTTTTTTTTTCTTTCTTTCTTTCTTTCTTTCTTTCTTTCTTTCTTTCTTTGTTTCTTTGTTTCTTTCTTTCTTTCTTATGTTGCTTTCTTACACCCTTTCACCTGCTTCTTGTACAACACTGAGTCCATTATAGATGCCTGGTTATGTTCTTGTCTGATTGGCTAATGATTGTAAGAGGACATTACAGATATGACTGATGGATTGATTGATTTCTTACAGGACACACTTTAACACAGAATGAGAGAAACCAATTATTGGCCATAGCGTCATCGTTGTTTGTGGCATCCCAATTACGAGCACGGCACTTTCAAGAGCCTTTAAGGTACAAAATGAAGGGGCAGAAAATACTCATGTTTGTCTTGTCTGCACAGAAATGTGCTAGTGAGAACACTGACTGACCTGGGCTCTTGATCTTCTCAGGATCTTTGGGGAGAAGCACAGTAAACGCACTGTTTAATGAATGTGGTATTGTGAGTGCATTGGCCTTTTTCTTCCTTTTTTTAAAACTTTGAAAAAAGTATCTTAGCTATCTAATTTAGACATCAGTAGAAGTAAAAAGCCACTCTGCTATTTGTTCAGCTTAGCTTGCATTGGTTATTGCTATTTTATTAATTTGCTAGTCTTGAAAATGTCATTATACAGCATTAGGAACCAGTGTGAGTGGTTAAAACACACATGTCAGAAATTGAAAGCTGCAGTATGGGTTAACACAATAGATAAATGGCTATCTGTAACCCAAAGATAACTTTTCACTTTTCTCCTGGTGACCCAGGTAAAGGGGAAACACACCTTCTACCAGCATAAACACAGAAATCTCATGAGCAATGATGGGATCACTGATCATAAAGCTGTGCTTGCTAGAGTAACCCTTGTAAGGAAAGCCATGGTGTTGCTATTACTGCTTTGTTTTACTTTCTTTTCGCTTTTCTACAAGAGGAACAATTAGAGAGTGGGGTGGTGGTGGAAGGCAACCCAACAGCTTTGCCTAGCACCAGTCAGGATCACACAGCCTCTGAGCAAGTAGACAAGAATCACAATTGTGTGTAGTTGCCTCTCAGTACTTAATGTGGTTTCTTTATGTTGCTTCTTCAGAGAAAGTGCTAGAAGCTCAGTGTACAATCTTTTTAGGAGAAATGATTCAGTAGCTATCTGGAGAGGGAGGAGTGGCAATACTTGAGTAAATTACAGATGATTGGCAGGAGGAGAGTGGTCCCCTTGGTTACCCTGCAGTCCGGTATGGAAGTTAGGAGCCACATGTGCTCTTAAGGTTAAACTTGAAACCCAGTTTCTCCTTCACACTGCCCATATTTCAAGTGCTCGGTAGCCACATGTGGTGGGAGGCTATGTGCTTTTGAAACACAAGGGCTCCTTTCATGTTGGCAGCCCTGCTCAACTGGGGTCTGTGGCCTGTGCTGCTCTAGCAGGGGGTGTGCTCAGGAGAGAATCTTAACCTCATGTTGTTTGTGGTTGCTTTTTGAATGAATGACTGTGATATTTCTGCCCATATTCTCTTATTATTATTTGGTTTGCTATTACCTAGGTTCTAAGTAGTAGAAGGTGAAATGATGTGGCTTTTAGGAGCTGTGTTGGCTTTTATTTAAAGGAAATAAATATGCTCATTTATTCTGGGTCAGACTTTGAAGAATACTTAAAGTATGAAAAGTAACAATTGGGTTAATCACATACTTCCTTAACAGTCACTTTAAACCTCATGATGCTTTACCTGTGGTGGGGTGGGGCGCCTTCACAGTTAGCGTTGTCCTCACAGCCAGGCTGACAGGCAGATCCTTGTGCTTCATCTTCTTACAGTAAAAGCTTTAAACCTAGGGCTAGAGGCACATTTCCAGCTCTTAATCCTTTTTTGATTAAAAAATATTAATAGTAAATAAAAATAAATAAAAATTATTATGATTATTTACTCGCTAGTCTTTGGACATATTGTTAAGTGTTAGAGGTCTTTAAACATATGAAATTTAGGATAGTATAAGGAGCTCTATCATTACTTAGCTTTCACAGTCATAAAAAAGGTGCCCCCCTTTCTCTCTAGTCATTTCCCACCTGCCCCAGTTGTTAACATTTTCAGGGAAATTTCCATGCACAGATAGACAAGTTTTACTTTCGTACTTCACTGAAATGTTGCTGCTGTGTAGCTTATGCCCTGGAGACAGGTGTGCCAAGTGTCTCTGTCAGAAACCCTTGGCTGCTGCGTCCAGGAACCATCTTTCTTTGTGGGTGACGTGTGTAGAATTTCTACTGCAAACTGTAAATTTGATCACTGCTGCCTTTGTAATGTCACATTGGTGAACTCAGTGTCCTTTTATAAGTGGGAAGAGTTATATTAGTGAAGTACATAGATTAGAGTTTAGTTATGAAGGAAATGGTGCATGTGTATATTTCCCATTGAACAAGTAATTGTTCCTTCTTAGAGAGTTGATTTTCCATGGAACTTGCCACTTACTTAGGCTAAAATGCTCTAAAACTAGAATCCACCATTGAGGCTCCACAGTTACATTTGCATGTTGGCTATAGAGGGACTTGCTGCCTCCTCCAAGCTGAGGTCTGCTGTTTGAACCTTCACAGCCTGGCTTCTGAGCTGTTTTATGATTGGCTTGGGAATGGAGTGGCATGTTACTCTCCAGGTGTGGCTCCAACATGCTGTGTTTTCACTTCCAAACTGGTAGCTCACAGCCCTTCCTCTGGTTTGCTTGTTTTGGCTGCTGGTCTTATTTTCCCAATTTCTATGTGGTTTTTACTCTTTCATCATTTATGACTTGGAAAAAGACATTATTATGTACCATAGTATTTAGATAGTAAAGTGATAGAGGGCGTTTCTGGGGGAAAAAGTTAATACTAGAAACAATAGTATGCTTCTTGGGATGCCTGTGAGTGTACAAAATGTAACTTCTTACATACACATACTGATTACTGTTTAGTTAGGCTCCTTCATAATCCTTAGCACTCTAGGCCTTTGGGGTGTCAATCACTCAGAGCTGAGGCCTAGAACACTGTACTTAGCTCTGAAACAAAGTTAAAAATAAAAACATTTTAATTAGCAGAGGTGAATATTAAAACTCTGTTAAAAGAACATATTCTCTTATGTGAATTTGTGTGGATATTTGTTAGATATTTAATAAATCCTGAAATATCAGAGGCAGCACACAGTCAAATCCTAGGCAGACAGCTCAGGAAATGATTGATCCTTGAGTACAAGGATAAACAGCTGGGAGTCAATCACACATACCTTTAATACCAGCACAGGGAATGTTGGGAGTGGCGACCTACACCCTTTATCCCTCAACTCCAGAGATAGAACTTCTTCTGTTTCTGTGAGTTCAAGCCTACATGCCTTTAATCCTAACCTGGATGGGATAGGGTATATAAGGGCTTGTAGAAACCCAGAGGGACAGAAGCGACAGGCAGAAGAGACCAGGAGTGAGGCTGAGGAAGTTGCAAGAGAGCTGGGTGAGAATTGACTGTGGTGCTTCCTCTCTCTGATATTTCAGCCTTCCTCTGATATTTGGCTCTGTGTCTCATTTAATACAATCTGAATTAGTGCTTCTACAAATTTGAAATGATTTTATTGGCATTGTGGTTTGGTATGGTAATTTGTTGTACTAACTGATCATTGTCAGGAGGAAAAGTAACAATAATAAACCTTTAGTCCCTCTTGGTAATGTTTATATATGCTCAAAAATGCCTGCTGTCCTCAGTTTGAAATACAGCTTGTAGAGCCAGGGGAACTTACCTTCCCCAGTGCAGGCCCAGCTCTGCCCATCAATCAGGCTTCTCAGATGCTGGTGAGAAGGCTCACCTGCCTTCTTCCCTCTCTGTCTGTGGCTTTTCTCTGTAGTTCATCTTTCACAAGGTTTTATAGCCCTGACACTATCACCTGTGTTTTCTGCTGAGCTGTGTAGCTTACAGTGGGAGAGTAATTCGGTGGCCAGCTCTCTCTGCTCTGAGCAGAAAGCATGCTTGGTGTTTTGAGAGGAAGAGTCAGGTATATAGAGAACCCTATTCCCTACAGAGGTTGGTCCTCAGGCCTGAGCCATGCAGTAAGGGGCAAGGGCAGTGTTGTTTGTTTTTCTCACATTGCATTTATCTCAAGATCTTTGAAAGTAAATGCTGACTCTAGGCTTATAAAAGTGTTTTTATTGTAGACACATAAAAATTTATTAAATTTCATTGGCCTTATTTGTTCTCTTGCTTTTCCTCCCTTGCCCTTGTGCTGCCTACTGTTTCCTCAACTTGACACAGGCCAGAATCATTTGGGAAAAGGGAACCCTAATTGAGAAAATCAGATTGGCCTGTGGGCAAGCCTGGGGAACATTTGCTTGATGAATGATTGATTGATGTGGGTGGGCCCAGCCCACTGGCCCGTGATAGTAGATGGTACCAGAAAACAAGCTCAGTAGGCCGTGGAGGCCAAGCGTGTAAGCAACACTCTTCCATGGCTTGGGCTTCAATTCCTGTCTCCTGGCTCCTTGCCTGACTTTCTGATGATGGGACTGACTACAAGGAGTAAGGTGAAACAAACCCTTCCCTCCTCAAGTTGCATTTAGTCATGGTATTTTATCAACAGCAATAGAAACCCTTTGACAACCAATCTCTCTTTTTAAAATTTTTAATTTTTTATTAACAGCTCATCGGAAGATGCACTCAGAATCTATTTTATAACAGAACAATTAGAAAAATTAGCATGATGTTGCTTTCTAATTTATTTATTTAATTAATTATTAAATAATTAAAATTAATCAATAATTTAATTATTAATGATTATTGGTGATAAAGAGAGTTCAGGCATGATAGTTCACACTTTTAATACCATCATTTGGGAGGCTGAGGAGAAGGATTGCTATGAGTCTGAGCATGGTATAGGCTACACTGTGTGTAAAGGCTGGCTGGTTCTACATAGTGAGACCCTGTGTGTGTGGGGTGATAGCTAAGGAGGGAGGGGGAGAGGGAGAAAGGAGAGAACTAGTGGTATTTTCGTTTGTATTGAACAGCAGAGTTTACCACTGTAGCCATTTCCAAGTGTAGGGTCTGTAGTGTTTGCAGCAACACTAGAGCTTCTAGTAAAACTGCAAGTCTGTGTGCAGTGATGAGCCAGCCCCCTGCTCCTGCCCCAGAGCCACCTTTCTGCTTCATTTCTGCAAGTTTGATTACCTCATTACTATATTTCTCATATAATAATTATTCTTAAACTTAAAAAGTCCAGTATTGTGGAGTATTTCATTAACTAGGCAAAGACATTTGTTTATGCTGCATTTGCACAATGATGTAAAGATGTGTTGCTTTTCCTGCCTGTGCCACCTGACTGGTCTAGTAGAAAGCTGAATGGCCAATAGCTAGGCAGGGCTGGTGGAAGGCAGAATGAGTAGGAGGAGGAATCTAGGTTTGGGGAAGAGATAAGAAGAGAACAAGGGAGGGAGAGAACAGACAGACAGGGTTAGGACACACAGATGAAAGAAAGGTAAAAGCTCTGAGGCAAAACATAGATGAAGAGAAACAGGCTGTAACACTTAGTGGAGTTTGGAGAGATGGCTCAGAGGTTAAGAGCACTGGCTGCTCTTCCAGACATGTTGAGTTCAATTCCCAGCAACCACATGGTGCCTCATGACCATCTAGCTTGATCTGGTGCCCTCTTCTGGCACACAGGCTTAGTGGAAACAGAATGTTGTATACATAGTAAATAAAATCTTAAAAAAGAAAAAAAAAAGAGCAGGACAAGCATTGGATAAGGCTGGGCATTCATAACTAATAACAAGTCTCAATGCCATGGTTTGGGAGCTTGGCCCAAACAAGCCTGCTACAGTTCCATGTAAGCAGTTTTCACTCAGTCTCTAGAGAAGTTTATTATGTGATATCTCGAATCACAGCTTCTATGTACAGGTAGCAGAAGTCCTGATCCAGACAGATGCCCTGAACCTGTCAGGTGAGCAAAAACAAGAGGCTAGGAAAGAGTGAATTAGCTCAGGCCACTTATCTGTGGTGGTCTCAGCTTTGCTTTGGTCTGTCCTGTGCTTATTTATTATAAGGTAATAGAAGAAGCTTCAGGAGCCAGGACTGTGAGGTCGGGATCAAAGGATTGTGCCATCTGTAAAGAAGGTGGGGAGAACTGGGCAGTTCTTCCAGAAGTTACCCAGGTACTGACTTGTAATTCACTAGGATACACCTGTGTGTCAGCACTAAACCAGTTTTTGCCAAGAGTATTGGAATATGAGAAGCCTCTCCCATATGCTTTTGCTTTATTTTGAGCCACAGTCTTGCTGTGTAGTGGGTCCATGTCAGTTTGATAAGTGTGTGTGTGTGTGTGTGTGTGTGTGTGTGTAACATGTACTGAATAATCAACTAGTATAATCCTCCCTCCTCTGCCCTCCTTCCTCCCTCCTTCCCTTTCTGTGCTGGACAGTTTTATGTCAATTTGACACAAGCTAAGGTCATGTGAAAGGAGGGAGCCTCAAAAGTTCTTGCTTTAAGTTCTTTATTATTTGGTGATTGATGGTGGAGGGCCCAGCCCTTAGCTGGTGGACCTGGGCTCTATAAGAAAGCAGGCTGAGCAAGCCAGTAAGCAGCACCTCTGCTGGGCCTCTGCATCAGCTCCTGCCTCCAGGTTCCTACCCTGTGTGAGTTCCTGTCCTGACCTTATTCTGTGATGAACTGTGATGTGGACTGTAAACCAAATAAGCCTTTCCTCCTCAACTGGCTTTTTGGTCATGGTGTTTCATTGCAACACTAGAAACCCTAACTAAGACACATGTTCCCCCACCCACCTACCCAAAGGGACAGGGAAGGACAGTTCTTATAAGGACCAAGGGTTGTACCCTGGGGGATGGTTTTCAGCAAGGAGCTTGCTGTGGTGTAGGCACCAACAAGATTTCCTGGCTGCAGAGTTAGAAACAATTGTAACTGGGTAAAAATGGAAGCCGAGAGGCCAGTGAGAGACAGCAGTAGCCAAGGTCTGAGCCCTGGAAATTTCCAGCACCAGTAACTCTTTAAGATGGGGAGGATACAACAAAGGAAATTGAGAATGAGCAATAGAAGTGGGTAGAGAGCAAGCAGGGTATGAGTTCATGGGCCAGGTATAAGCCTGTAATCCTTAGTTAGCAGGAGAGACAGATGAGCTTTCTACGCAGATGTATAAAGTCTTTACAGAAAAGGAAGCATTCTTCCTAAAAGGATGACTTTTTAAGAATTTCATTATATTGTTAACATTTTGCTATGTTAATATTCTTCAAAATAGTTTTTAAAAGCTGTACATTAACACTTTAAATATTAGCATATGATTGACAATCTTGCTCCAATAGAAATAATAAATCCAGAAAGGTAATTTGCAATAGGATGCCTTACAGAGTGTGATGGTATACTTCCATATTGCATGAATTTAATTTGGTATTATAATAAAAACCTGGAGCCAGATTTTGGGGGAAAAGCTGAAATATCAGAAACAAGCCACTGCCTGTTCTTATCTAGCCAACTCCTCAGGCTGCAAAGGGCAGATCCTGTCTCCATGAGTCCTGAGTCCCCAACTGTAAGGGCAGGCAGCCAGAGCTGAAGTCCTTCCTCCTCTGTCTCTGTCCAGCCATCTCACTTCTTGATTCAACTTTCCTAGTGCTAGGATTTCCTAGTGGCACATGCCTGTAGTCCCAGCTACTGGGGAGGCTGACCACTAACCACCAACCATCTCTGCCTCCCAAGTGCTGGGATTAAAGGCTTGGGTCACCACTCCCTGACCTTCAAGGCTTGGCTCTGTGTGTGGGGTTGTCTTCAGGCTATTTTTATTAATATATACTATTTCACCACACCCCACTCTTTTACCCACTGAAAATGCACACCAAAGGCCTTTGATTTGTGTCATATCCTTTCAGATTTTTCAAGATAGGAAATTATGGGTTGCCTTAGTTGTTGAACTGTGAGTAGTTGGCATGCTGCAACCAGTGAAAGCAGCATTAGTGAGGTGCCAGGAGTTTGGTCTCAGCTCCATGGTAAGATGGTACAAACAGCTTTGCCAAACTACTTCAGCGTGTGCCTTCATTTCTCTGTCTCAATAATGACAGTGTTGGATGGGGTGGAGCCTATTTGAATTGAAGGAGGTCACAGATTTTACTTTATGCCCATAATTTCTCCCCAGTATGGTGCAGATGTTAAAGTCTCAGAAACCAGAATGTTTTTTATGATGGCCTGTGATAATACTGATGCAAGGAGTTCAGCCCACAATGTGGAAATAAGTCATTTCCTGATGTTAGGGTTGGTCTAGGCTGTGTGGATCAGTGTGTCACCTCACCTTGTGCTCTGGCTTAGTGGGACATCGCAGGCCTGACCCCAGTTTAACCCACTCACCCACAATCCTGGAAAGGGAAATTGCTTTCTCTTGAGTCCCCTCTATGTGTTATTGTTGTGTTGACATCTGTGTTGTACATTCTTTCCTCATTTGGTTTCCTGATAAAATGGAGAATCAATGTCCTAGTGATTTCTACCCGACAGATGCAATTATCTGAGGTTTTTCTTCCTATTGAAAACCAGTGGCCTTTGCTGATCTCAGATGTAATTTGTTCACTTGTTCTTAAGTTTCCATCTGGAGGGTGAGTTTCAGGTTTCAAATAGGATTTTAACCGTTGTTTGATAATTGGGGAAAGGAACACAGAAAAGGTAGTCTTATGAAAATCAGTTATAAGGAAAAGCCAATATTGTTTTGTAGTTTACATTAGAAAAGGTTTAACTTAGGTTTTCTGAATTTAAAAGGATATGTCATATTGTATCACATTTACACCAGCTATGAAACAAAACAACTTTTATATTACAGTTGATTCATGTGTGTTCTTGGGTAGGTCAGGTTTTTACAGCAGTGATGTTGATGAGTTGGTGACTGACTATATACTTTTCATATTTCCAAACACACATGTCCCTGCAGCATCTTTGGAAATACACAGGTTCATTTGAGCAAATGCACCCCTGGAGGCAGTGAGAGGAGAGGAAAACACCAATGCCGTCGATTCCTACTGGCTCTTACTGTTTCTGCTACAATGTTTCAGTTATTTTAAACTAACACTGTGTCTTGGCTGAGTTAGAAGTCACAGTGAGCTGAAGCACGAAATTGTAAGTGTGTAAGATGACACATCTGTAATGTTTTGCTGAACACTACATTTAAAACATATTTCTCTTGAGTGTGGTTGTCCTGTAAGGGCTGAATGTCAGAACAGCCTGTTATTGTAGGAGTCTCTGTCTTCCCTGCCCTGACTCCAGAAGCTCTTGCACACTTCATCAGTATTATTGTAATTCTGTGGCTGCAGGATACTTGGCAGCTGTTGCACCCCACTGGCAAATCCTATTCATTCTTCTTTCCCATTCACCATTGCCATTGGAGAATTGATTTCTCTCTCCTCTACTCTAACCTTTCCCAATTCATTTTGGATTGTTCGATGTGAAACATTTTAATTTCATATCATACAGCTATTCATCTCACAATCCCTTTTTTAACCTGTCACCAGGGTAACAGCATAGCATGCTTTCTTTAGGCAATCAAGTTTTTATTTCACATGCTTAATGTTGCATTAAATGTTTGCATTTTGTTTAACCCCCATTAAATACTTTGAACTTGGATATGTTTTATAGGGTAATGAAATCCCTGATTTTTGAATTGAAACTAAATCAACACCATCAGTGCATTTATAAGAAAATGTCAAAAGATTAATTTGCATAATACAAAGATGATTGTTAAAAATCCAAGTTAGCTGATCTGTGCAAAGTAATTTTCAGTAGGGAATGGAGCAGTATTTGTATATTTATGTTCATCCTTGTTCTAAAAAAGAATTTAAAATTGGTTTAAAGAGATTTGTCAGGGAGAAAAATGCAATATTTAAAAGAGTAATGGAATTGGTACAGATGGGAAATAGATCTTTTGAAGATATTGGTTAATTTTTCAGCTTGCTTCTTTCTGTATTTATGCATAAAGAACATAATGGCTTAGGTGTTTAAGGACAGATGGAGTAATGAGATGAGATGAAAGGTTGTTCTAGGAGCTTGATTTGGGGGTTGTGTTCATTAATATCTGCTTGTCAGCTTACTTTGGTATTGCATTTCCCTTAGATAACACAGGTCAGTGCAGAGGGAAATGCATGTATTGAAGTCTGATTCTTTGAAACAACTGGGCTAGACTTATTTTTCACTTCCCTTTTCATCTTCAACCCCAAGTAATAATTTCAGTGAAATCTAGGAATAAATTCTCTGAAATTTGAAAAATACTAAGAAGTATAAATAAAACTCTAGGAAAAATAATAGTACTAAGAAGTATAAATAAACTCTAGGGAAGATAATGGGAGGCTAATGAACCATGCTGTTTGAAAGTATGATTATTTAAAAAGATACTCACATAGTAGTTGTTCATGTTTATATTTAGATCCTCTGTGTTTATTAATGCTTTCTTGGTAATAGAACAAACTGAGTTAAATTTCCTGTGTTATTGATGTTCACTATCTTTTCTTTTTTAATTTTAAGTGTATGTATATCTTAGAGGCATTTTTTAATTGTATTTTTTTCAGTTATTTTACATACCAACCACAGTTCACCCCCCTTCTTTCATTTCCTCTCCCCACCTCCCTTCCACACCCCCCTCCTCACCCACTACTCCTTGTCTCAATTCCAAAAGGCAGGCCTCTTATAGGAGTCAACAAAGCAGAACTAAGCTCCTCCCCTCTGTATCAAGACTGTGAGGCAACCCAGCATGGGGAATGGGTTCCCAAAAGCTAGTTCAATTGCTAGGGACAGGTCCTGATCCCACTGCTAGGAGCCCCACAGACAGACAAGTTGCACAATGTCACACACATGCAGAGGGCCTACGTTGGTCCCATGCAGGCTCCCTAGCTGTTGGTCCAGAGTTGGTGAGCTCCAGTCAGCTGGCTCACAGGCATATTTTATTGTATTCTTGTCTTCAGTTTGGTTCTCTGTGGAAATTCTTATTTACTTTTTTGGGGTGTGTGGATCCAGGTAGTGCTGGTCTAGCTGAGCAGTTTTAGGACCAGCTACTTCACAAAGTAAATCTCCCTTTTTGTGATAATTAGCCTTTGCCTTCAGAATTAGTTATTAAGTCATTCCAAAAATCGCAGGAGTGCCCATGTGATAAGATGTATGAGTTTATGACAAGGACAGAGTTGTCTCTTTAGGAACATTAAAGTCAAATAAGATAGGTGGTTACCCACTCTGTACAGCGCCAGTGTAGAAGAAAGATGTCTGAAATCTAATTTTCAACTTTGCCACATCATTCTATCTAAAATGTCCAGTTTTCAGCCATGGGTAACAGTATGTAAAGAAACATGAAAGTGTGGTTCACAGTCGAGATGGAGTTGTGTAAACTGTAGGAGGGAGTCTAGGTTCTAGACTTACTATACAGTGAGTCAACCAACTATTTTAAATGTATTTCAGGTGCCCAGAGAGATGGAATGGCAGTTAAGAATACTTACTGTTCATGCCAAGAACCCAGGTTCATTTCCCAGCTCTCACCTCACAGCTGCCTCTAACTCCAATTACAGTGGATCTAATACCCTCTGGCATCCTTGGGCATCTTTATACACTTGGGACACTTAAACACACTCAGGTACATGTACATACGTATACACTTTTTAAAAACTTAAATATATTCAAGGGACTAAATGAAGTGACATAAAGAATTAAAGGGTTATATAGTAACCGTGATTGACAAGATGGAAGATACTCACAAAATTATGTTAAAATGGCAAGTAACAATTCTAGATAAAAAGATAATGCTTAAAATAAAAACATATATTATCTGTACTCAACTATAGTTTGAGACTGCATGTTAAGATATGTCAATTAGGATTATCGACTATGTCAAACAGAAAGAAAAATGAAGGAAAGCTAAAAAGGCTCAGAGATTTAGAAGGATATAATAAATCTAGCCACATGGATCTGCTCCTGGTTCCAGAAGGAGAGGAGAAAAAAACAAAACAAAACAAAACCAACAGGAAAAGAATTTATGGTTAAACTTACCCAACTTGGTAAATGGTGTGACTGCAGAATCAAGAATGTTGATAAAGTACAATTATGATAAAGTTGAAGGCAGCCACACAGGCATATTCAACACAGAAAACAGGAAGAATTTTGAAAGTAAGAGAAAAATGATATATCACATGAACTGTATCCTCAATAAGATAAGGAGTTCATTCCTCAGCAGATACCAAAATGGATGGAGGAAAAGACTGAAACATGCTGCAGTTTACTGGTAGAATTTTTATCTAACTCATGTAATAGGCCATGGAGTTGGTCCCCCACAGAGATGCATACATATGTACATACATACATACCTGAACTATGGGCTTTCCACAAGAGATTCATACTTCTTACAAGTCAAGCCTTTCACAAACTGCGGTGTATGAGAAACACATTTGTTTTTCCCCATGGTGTGATCCTCAAGTCTCAAAAAAGACACTCAGGACTTCCTGACATCAAGTAGAATATCATAGCAAAATGGGAGCAACAGAAAGGAATTCCAGACTGGAAATCACTGGCTGCCCCTGGAGACATGTATGCATGAAAAGTTCAGGGAGCTCTGCATGGAGAACTTACTGGAATAACGAATAAACCGCTTGGATTTGAGCTGCATACCAAGGGATGTGGTGATGTTTGGGATTTTAAATCTTCAAGCTTTCTTTCCACTATAACCCTGGAGGGGCTTCTCCTTGGGAGAAAAGACTGTTTCTGGAATCAGCAGTTTGGATGTTGGTTTATTAAGAACAAAATTAAAATAGGCATATTCTTACATGACATGCAAGCAAGCCTTCAGCTTCAGTTTCCCGTTAGGAACTCCAGTGCCCGCTGTAGTAAAGACCACTCAGGAAAATAGCAAAATGAAAGTCCCTTTAATATCTCTCCTACCCTGAAGATTGGTGGGGTGAGTAGTTTTAGAATAAAGGTGACTTGTAGTTAAGAGCAAGAGCAAGAGAAGAAAACAGCCAGAATGTAAAGATGTGGAATCATGGATAAGAACTTTATAGTAGGGATTCAAATTCTTTTTGAGTGTTAAAGAAAAAAGTATGAGAGAAACAAAAGGAATCCAGCATAGGAAAGGAAGCGATAACAACGTATGAAGTGAAATTCCAGGTGTAAAATATATTGTATCTGCCATAGACAAGTGATGATCTTAGATATTTGGAGTTTTCTTTTTCTTTTCATATATATGTATGTGTGTTTACATGTATCTGGGTATAGATGTGTGTATGTGGGTGTGGAGACCTGAAGCATATGTTAGGAATCTGTCTCCATATTTCTTCAATCTTCTCTGAGGCAGGGTCTCTCAATTAAACCCAGAGCTTGCTGATACAGCCAGTCTTACTAGCCAGCTTGCTATGGAGAGACTATTTCTCTTCCTGTGCTCTAGGATTATAGGTAAGCCTCCATGTCTACCTGGATAATGCTAGTTCTGGGGATCTGAGCCTCAGTCCTTCTGCTAACACAGCAAGCACTTTGATCACTGAGCTGTCTGTCCAGGCCCAGTTTTTGTCTGTTTTTAATGTCAAATATATCCTACCAAATATGTTTTAAAAATTGAAGACAGCTTCAGTGATTTTAGAGATATCAAGAAAGGTAGCACGTGTGTTGGGAGTCACAAAAGGAAAGGATAGAGAGAACAGAGCAAGACATAATACATTGGATGTTATCCTCTTAAGATTGAGCATACGTGGCTAGAGATGGCTCAGCACCGAAGAGCACTTGCTGCTGTCCAAGAGGACCTGCGCTTGATTCTTAGCATCCATATGGAGGCTCACAGCCTCCTGGAACTACAATGACAGGGAGTCTGAATGGCCTCTATGGGCACCCACACACTTGTGGCATATACAGACAAACACATGCATTAAAAAATAAAAGTAATAAATCACTTAATTTTTTCTAGCATTATCCTAAAGATCCTAATCATTGAGTAAAAATAAAACGCAAGTTAAGACATTCACAGATTAAAAAAGCGAATACTTTACATTTAGAGAGGTCATAACTAATTACATAGGAAATGTTAAGGAATCTACAAAACTGTTTTCCACAACTAACACATTTAGGAAAATTGTATTAAAAATCAAATATAAATCTCATTTCTACAAAGACTAAAATCAATTAAAAAGAATTAATATTCCATTTAACATAACATTAAAATAATTAAGCAAGTACCTTTTACTTACAGTCTATGCAGTCATTCCTCAGAGTAATAAAACATGAAAAAAAAATAAAAGAAAGTGTAAAGATTGGAAAACAAGGCTTTTTAGAACAACTTACCAGGTCATTTAAGAAGGAGTTTATAAGGAATTTGTCATACCCAAAACAGACATAAATTGAACAAAATAGACTCAGAACTGCTGTGTGTGATGAAGAAGCACTCAACACTAACTCTACACGTGCTCAGATGGGATGAGCAAAGATGAAGGTAGTTACTGCCTTATGCTAAGTCCACATTGGATATGGATCTAATCACAGTTCCAGGACGGGAGGCAAGCAGAGGCTTTGTGTGCTGGCCTTGGAAGATTTCTGGCTGTGCAAAGAGAGCTTGAGAAATAGGTAACAAAGGTGCAAGATGTGGCCTACAAATAGCCTCCATCCCTATCTCCTCTCACAGAAGAACTCTAGATGTCAGTCATAGGTCCATGTGTACATCTCCTAAAGAGGAGTTCAGGAACCCAAATGGCAGGGAGGAGAGATTCAGGAGTCCATTGACCTCTACATGTATATTGTGGCATATGCCCACACAGACAAACAAAACTGCAACAACCTTAATGTGTAGGTGGAAGTTTCTGTCTGCCCAGTCCTGCAGCTGTTCAGTCCCAAATAAATACACAGAGGTTTATAGTAAATATAAATACTCAACCAGAAACTCAGGCTTATTACTAACTAGTTTTTACATTTAAATTAACCCATAATTCTTATCTATGTTTAGCCATGTGATAGGTACCTTTTCTCAGTAAGACATTCTCATCTTGCTTTCTCTGTGTCTGGTTGGCAACTCCTGACTCCACCCTTCCTGTTCCCAGAATTCTCCTAGTTTGGTCACCCCATCTATACTTCCTGCTTGGCTACTGGCCAATCAGCATTTTATTAAACCAGTTCAAGTAACAAACTAGTGTTGGCAGTATACAAGAGTATTATCCCATAGCATTCCCCTCCACTTTTTTATTGTTTAATAAAAAAGGAAAATTTTAACTTTAAGGTAGTGAAATTATATACAACAATACAGTTAAGAATTACAATAAGAATGTCTAATTTGTTTGCACTTGACAAAATTAGAGAAAATACTTAATTATCTATTTTATTTCTGTGAGTCAGAAGGGTGAAATGTTATCTAATGACAAGGACCTACCTCAGCTGCCTGGACAGTCACTTAAAGTTTCTCTGTAATGGTTGGGGTATCCAGCTCTAGCCTACAGGCCTAGTATATCTGACAGACTTCTCTGTGAAACAGAGTATTCTGAAGGGCTACTCGACCTGTCTTGGCAGTCCTTTATTTTATGTCCTGCTTGTCCATTTTTGACAACATAGTGATGTAGCTGGAAGTTTTATTGTGTCACACAGCCAATTGGTCCCAAATAAACACACAGAGGCTTATATTAATTATAAACTGTTTAGTCTATGGCCCAGGCTATTACTAGCTAGCTCTTACATCTTAAATTAACCCATTTCTATTAATCTTTATATTGCCATGTGGTTGGTGGCTTATTGGTACAGTCACATTTTGTTTCTTGGGAAGCTGGATCATGTCTCCCAGACTCGGCTCTTCTCCTGTCTCTCTGCTTCGATTTCCCACCTGACTGTAAGCTGTCTTGTCATAGGGCAAAACAACTTCTTTATTAACCAGTGGCAGCAACATATATTCACAGCATACAGAAAGACCATCCCACAGCATTAGTATAGTTAAAAACAAAACAAAACAAAAAAACAAGTTTCCATTCCATACCTGTTAGAACATCTATAACCCAGTGTACTCATGACACCAAGCACTGCCAAGAATGAGGGTGGGTGCTAAAGGAAGTCTTGTTCACTGCAGCAGGAATTCAAAGTGACATAGCCCCTTGGGCTGATGGTTTGGTAACTTCTTACAAGACTGAGTGTCTTTGTAACATAAGATGAAGCAGTGGTGGTCCATGGCATTTATAATAATGAGTGGGAACACCATGTTCATTCTAAATGTTGCATGAGTGCTTATAGCAGCTTTGTTCTTAATTGCCCAGAAAAGCATCCAGTTTTATAAACTAAATACTTCACAGCAGCAAAATATGAGCTTGACAGCTGCAATGATACCATACCTCTAAATGTGTGCTGCTGAGTGAAAGATGCCTGTCTGGAAGGCAGTACTCTGCCTGGACAGTCACTTAAAGATGGCATTCTGATGAGAGGCACAGTGTACAGACTAAGGATTGGTGGTTGCCAGGTGTTTAGGGATAGGAGTCTTAAAAGGTAGATAATGGAATAGTTGCTGCAAGAAAACTATTCAGTAGGATACCGTAACGGTGAATCCATAGGATGTGTAATCTTGATGGTCAGTTTGACGGCATTTGTAATCACCTAAGAAATACACATTGGCTGTGCCTCTCTGTGTGTTTGCAGAGAGAATTAGCTGAGGATGAAGATCTACCCTGAATGTGGGCGGCACCATCCATGACATGGAGACCTAGGCTGGATAAAAGGGGGAAAAGAAGAAAGTGAGCCGAATACAGCATCCATCTCTCTCCACTTCTTGATGTGCTGTGAGCAGCAACTTTATGCATTTACCACCACAGTTAGAGCCTCTGTCACTACTTTGTCTTCCCTTCCATGGTGGCTGGTACCCAAGCCATGAGCTAAAACACACCTATTCTTCCCCATTGTCACAGCAATGGAAAGGTCACTAATACAACACGTGCCATTATAAACATGTCAGAATTCCTAAAATACATCACACAAGAATAGCCTAAAATCACATAGACCTTAGGAGTGTATTGATGTCAGCTCATCGAGTCTGGTAAATGTGTTGGCCTAACTAAGGAAGATGCTAGTGAGATGAGATAGAGGAGGATGGAATGGCAAGGGACCCTGTGCTTCTGTTCTTTTCTGCAATGCAAACCTCTAAAAAAAATTAATTCTATCTTTAAAAACTTGTGCTGAGGAAAAACCATTATGAGAACTATTAAAAATAAAAGCCACAGTAAAGAATACTCAGGGCTGGAGAGATAGCTCAGAGGTTAAGAGCACTGACTGGTCTTCCCGAGGTCCTGAGTTTAATTCCCAGCAACCACATGGTGGTTCACAGCCATCTATGATGACATCTGGTGCTCTCTTCTGTGTACTGTGTACTTAATAAGAAAGAAAGAAAGAAAGAAAGGAAGGAAGGAAGAAAGGAAGGAAGGAAGGATACTCAACACACAAATTTGTCAGAAGTTTGTATCTAAAGTAATGGAATTCCACAAGTCAGTAGTAAGGATAGAAACTGATAAAAACAACTGACACCTTGACTCATGAAGTCCTCCACATTACAAGACACTGGGGCTACCATTAGTTTCCTAGAGTTGCAGTGGCTTTCTTCTGCAGGTGTCTCTGTTGCATGGGGCGGGGAGAGGCTCGAACTCAAGTTCTTAGCTATGATCTTATTGATCTCACACTTCAGCGAATTGCCTGTGGGCTGTTTGCAATCACTAGCCTGTCCAGAATCAGACTGACTATATATCGAAAATAGTGATGAGGCTAGAGCAGGATTCTGAGTGTAGCGGAGTCAGTGCCTCAGAGAACAGTGTGGCAGCTTACAAAAATTAAATCAATGCTCTGAGTTTGTTCTCCTTAATTTTCTGCTCCTAAGAGAACAAATAAAGAACCCCCCCAAAAAAACCCAAAAAACAAAAAGCAAAACCCATTTGTCCTCAAAATATTCCTGTATAGGGCTGAGGAATTAGCCTAGACCTGCAGTGCTTTTCTAGCATTTGTGAAGCCCTGAGTTTGCTACCTAGAGCTTTGAGGGGAAAACTTATACAAAGAATATTCATGACAGCTTTGTTCTTAATACTCCTAAAATGGAGACAACTCAGTGCTCATCAGGAGAAGCTAGTTTTAGCACAAGAGAACATGTTCATGTAAACGAAGTATCCAACAAGCATGAAGTAAATTCAAAAGTGTATTGAATGAAATGCTCATATCATACTTGCCTTCAGGGGCCATTGAAGTGAAGCTTAGGAACAAGGAGAGCCCATGGTTAACTGTGGGGGAGATGTGTAAAGTGATCAGAAGGCAGGTGGTTACTGAAGACTGCTGAATTTCACCATGTAAATTGTGTAATATCTTTTCTGTTTTCTTTAGAATTTGTGGGTGCCACATGATGCTGTGATACATATATGTTGTGTAAAATGGCCTAGCTAGGATAGTTAGCATTAATATCTTAAATATCTATTGAATCTAAATCCTAATTAGTCTTAACAATAAAAACCCTGAGTCACATAGTGAGGGTGAATGCTGAAAGATCACAGAAGCAGAGCAGCCAGCCACCAGAGAGTTCTTACTTCTTCCAAATTTCAGAAAGAATGGGAGCAGGATCTTCTTACCTCTATGAATCCTCAGACTGAATGGGATGAAAGATCCCGTCTCCACCTCCTGATTGTGCTGGGATTAAAGGCATGAGATCCCAAGTGCTGGAATCAAAGGTGAGCTACTATCACCTAGACTGGCTTAGTCTCCTGTAGCTCAGGGTAGCCTTGAACTCCTGTTCCTTCTGCTTCTTTCTCCCAAGTGCTGGGATTAAAGGTGTGAGCCACCACTGCCTGGCCTCTATGGTTAATTAATGACTAACTTTGCCTTCTGATCTCCAGGCAAGCTTTATTTTCCAGAACACAAACAATCATACAACAATCTGTATTTCCTTGTGCTAGGAACCTTGGATTCCTAGTCTTACAGTTCTTTAAAAGTATATAGTAAATTGTTTTAAGCTAGTCATCCCTTCATGGCATAAAATGCAAGCAGTACTCCTCGTCTGTAACCTGTTACGTAGCCCCCCTTTTCCTACCTCTTGTGATGCTCTAGTCTTCAGGAGTGTGAGGTTCTATCACATCCTCAGTCAGGAAGCCGAGATGTGAATGTTCTTGCTTGGCTTGCTCTTCCCTTTTTGTTCAGTCTGGGTCCCCAGGTCATGGGGGTGCCACCTACATTCCAGGTAGGTCTTCCCTTCCCAGTCACAGCTCTCTGGAAATGCCCTCATGAACTAATCCAGAGATGTGTTGCCACTGTAATTCTGAATCTCAAATTGAGAGGATTAGTAATGACAGGCACCTTGTAGGGTCTGGATTTTGGTGATTGTGGCTGCTGTAACAAGGTAGTCATGTGTCTCTCAGTTTTTATCCTTTCAAAAAGCTGCACAACATTGCTGAAACAATGGAGAATTTTCAGATTTCTGCAGCAGATCATGATGGATATTTGTGGATGCTGGAACCTCTATTGAACATTACTGTGCCAAGAACTTGTCCAAGTACTTCATATCCTATCTCCTTTTACCCACATATAATTGAGATATTCTTACTGATAAGAAAACAGGTGCAAAGGGTTTCCATTGCTTATGGAGGTCACAGGCTTCCAATTGGTCAGATGGGTTCTGAAGCTTGTAGTGGGAGCTGGCTTCAATTGTTTTCCTCACTCATGTGCTCCAAATCTTATAGGAGAATGCACCCCAAAATGGAAGAGGAAGAGGGATCTGCACCTACTAACAGATGTAAGATTAGAAGTGAATGACATATTCAGTACTAGGTCTGTTGTCACTCATCTGATTATTTTTGATGCTAATACTGAACTTGGTGAGGTCTATGATTTCCTAGGATGGTTTTGTGACAGGCTGTGGTACAGTGTCATGTGTTGGAGTGCACACATTTTAAATTTCACAGAAGTGGGGATCTTGATCTTCCTGCATGCTTGTTTCTGGCTTTGAAGGATTCTCTGAAAGCTACTTTTATCTGTCTTCACAGTGATGAACTTTAATGCTACCCTGTTGTAAGTCCTCACATAATAAGGCAAGATTTTTGTTTGGTTTGGCAGTAGCTTCTGTTTAAAGTCCCTTTAATCTGTTCCCTCCATGCTTTTTCTGTTCATTTTGACAGCTGATGGTTCTGTGAAGAATTCTGCATGAATTTATTGCTATACTAAAACCCGTGCTTGTGACCCTTCCCCTGTCTGAACTTGCTGAAACTAAGGTTTTCAGCAAATGGCTGATTTTTTTGTCTTTCTTGGAGTTGTTTTCTTTTCCTCTTCAGTTGAGGAAAATAAGAAACAATTCATATGCTAGATCTAAAGTTTCATTAACATTGCTTATGCCATATCTCAGGCATTTTAAGTGGCCCATCTGTCTAAACATCTTTCTTTCTCTTCCCCACTTTTCCTGATCATTTCCTCGACTTATTCATGAGCCATGGGAGGGCTTCTTTGTAGTCTGCCTGTATCTTGGGTCTGTCTACCCCTCTGAATACATCTATGTACTTGCATAACAGTTTTTCGTCATGCTGGAAATTTTTTGAACTTGGCTCAGATGAATGGCCTACTTTCTGAGGGCCTTTTTCTACTTACAAAGATTTGTATGCAGGTACTGACCTTAGTGGTTGAGGAATTCAGTGGATTGTTCTGGGTCAATTCACAGACCACTCACTGGGGAAGTTATGATGAGGCAGTTCTTCCTGATTCTTTGACTGTTCTCACTATTCTGAGGTGTAGTTCCAGACTCAGACACCAGCTCTTCAGTGTCTGCAGTATGCTCTTGAATGGTCACTGGCCTAGCTTGAGGCCTGTGAAAAATGTTGGACGTTTCTGTTAATGGCTGTGCATTTATATCATTATTACTTGAGTGTTTGTGGAAGTTTGGTAAGCTATGTGTATTAGAATTGAAATTAATAAAAATCAGCTGTTTCTTTTTTCCTTTAAGATATGGGGAAGCTGGGTTTTATTGAGCAGATTGATTATGGCTGACTGGCTGCTAATGGGAGTGGACAGGCCTGAGTGTAGCTGTAGTTTGTTGTGAGCTGCTGGTATGTGAAGTCCCTCATTACTGGGTTTGGTAATTTCAGATGTGAATGTGCAGATGAAGCCATACAGAGTGAACCTTGGACCAAAGGCAGCCCTCTCCACAGAAGTGTCTTTCATGAAGGGAACTGAGCCCTGTGTGTTATCACTGGGGTGACTGTGTGAAGCAGCTCCTCACCTCTGAGGACAGTTTGTAATCATTTTTTTCCCTTGGTTCGTTTCACTCCTTGCTGGGTGATACCCAGAGCCCCGTGTATGTGAGGCAAATGTTCTACCCTGAACTTCAGAGTCTATTTTGAACCATTTTGAGTTGTATCAATAGGTGGAATTCTTTTTTAAAACTTAAAATGTTACTTAAAACAACAAAGGTAGTTGTTACTATCATGTTCATGTTTTTTTGAATTGAAATGGATGTTTCAAAAACAAACAAACAAATAAAATCTGTTACTGTTCTCTTAGAAATTCTGCAGAGTCAAAGTACACATTTCTCCAAATTTGTGTCTATATCTACTTTGGTACAATAATGTGTGGATCTGGTATAAATACCAATATTATATATTTTATTTACCAAACAAAAGTACTTTTGAAGCCATGTAAAGACAGATAAATCCTAGATGACATTTTTAAGAAATTGCTGCTCCCATCAGCTGCCTGTTTCTGAGGGATCCCTCTGGCAGATTCAAGGATGTGGGTTCTCAAGAGCATTGCTGAGGAGAGAAGGAGCTGAGACATGAACCTCTGGATTTTCTCCCAGAAGCCTGTGCTCTTCCATAAGGTCCCTCCTGGGGCAAGCTACAATGTATATGAAACAGATGTGGATCAAAATAAAGCAGTGGAAAAATAAATAATTGCTGGGTCCTGAGGAGTGGCAGCTCTGTCTCACCACCATCTGCCAGATCGTTTTTTCTGTGGGAAAAAGTGTCCTGGGCTAGAACAAGACTTTAGGATCAGCAGCTTCCCATTTCCTCTTCAGGCAAAGGGTAGCTGCCTCACTGGAAAGGGCCTTTGCTCTCATTGACCGCCGCTGAATTTTAGAAAATACTACAGCATATATTAATGGTTAAGTGGAAGGGAGACAGTGAAATTACATTATCATTGAGGCAGTTCAGAGGGTAGTAATCCCCTCCTTGGAAAATGTGCGACAGAGGAGAGGGCATCCAAAGCTGCTGCAGTGGAAGAGTTTCAGTCCCAGGCCATATCACCTTCGTATGCATTCATTTCATCCTCTGTGCCTGTCTGTCAATGCAGATACTGTGGTTACTTTAATGTTTTATGAAGGAAATACATTCTGTCAATTTGCTCAAGGTCAGAAACAGGCAGAGTTCATTCTACTTCTGAGGGTTAGCAGAGGGCTCATAACCACTGTGGTTGGTCCTTGGTTTCCTATTTGTTTGACTTAACTAAAGAGAGCTGGTCCAATCAGACACACGAGCCAGATTAATTAGAAGAAAAGCAAAATACAACAAATTGGGGCTTTTCCTTTAAGGAGTTGAATGGTAAGGCGTTCAATTAAGAATTAACTTGGTGTGAAGTAGAATACCATAGAACTGCCATGATCAGGAAGGATGTAGTCTTCTTATCAAAGAAAACAACAATGTGGGAAAGTGTAGAATGAAGTGTCTGGTCATCAGGAAGCCACATTACATAGCCACCTTGAGAGGACATTTCACCACTTGAGGTTGGGAAAGGAATGTAGCCTAGAAGGAGACAACCCAGGGAGCTCTTGGAACTGAGATACTGCATTTGTGTGGCTCCCCAGGCCCTTCCCCAGGAATGGGCTGGGCTGTAACACCAACTGTAAGTTTGTATAGTAAGACTAGCTTTGTTCAGAGCTCTGGCAGCCTCGTGTGGGTTCTACGCTTACCAGAGAAGACAAAGGTGTAGGCTGTGTGCAGTGGGAACCGTGCTGTCCTCTCCTGGTGTCCACAACACAGTGCCACAGTGTTTGTGAACTTGTATGTCACATAGTTTAATGTAGCTTAGTGTCTCCCCATTGGTTTCAGTCTAACTGTTATGCTAAGTTAGGTTTTTCCAGCTGGCACTCTGGAGAAACATTCTGTATTGTTTACAAGTAGAATAAGGTGTTGTGGTTTATTCTTTTTAAAGAAATAAACTTTATTTTATTGTTTGTGTGAATGTGTGTGTGAATGTGTGTGTGGTGTGTGTGAGTGTGTGTGTGGGGGGGTGTGTGTGTGAGTGCTTGTGAGTGTGTGTGTGTGTGTTTGTGTGTGTGTGGTGGGGAGTTCAGGATATCCTTGGAATTCAATCTCTCCTTTGACTTTCTTTTTTTTATTTTTTCCTTCTTAAATTCAGTAAAATGAATTTAAAATGCTGATAAGTTAACAATAACTGTAAAGAAGATAAAAATCTATAAAGAAGATATAAAGCATGACTTATCAAGGGTGATAATGCAAATAAGATTGCTACACCTATATTTACTTTGTGTTCAGCTTTCCCTCTGAATTTTTTTTTCCCTGTATATCCTTATTCAAGGTCTCTTCCCCCTCCTGCCACATCAGGTCATTTTTTTTCCTCCACAACTCCCCATCCTCTCCCTGGGCAGGCAGCAGACAGTCCTATGGTCCCACTGACCCAATAATGCTTAGTTCAGTCTCCACTCCTGGCAAATCCAGTTTTGTCCCCCCTCCCTCAAGAGTGAGTCAGGTGTTCCTGTAGGTGGAGTGGGATCTGAAGGGTCAGTCCAGGGTGTTTCTGATCCCAACCTGTTCAGTGGTTGTGATTTGCAGCTTGGGCATGCTTGGCTTTTTTTCTTGTTTGTTTGTTTAGAGACCACTAATGAGTGAGTACATCCCCTGCTTATCTTTCTGAGTTCGTAATACCTCGCTCAAGAGGATATTCTCCAAATCCATCCATTTGCCTGCGAATTTTAGGATATCATTTTTTCTTACTGCTGAGTAGTATTCCATTGTGTAGATGTACCACAGTTTGTTAATCCATTCTTCAGTTGAGGGACATCTAGGTTGTTTCCAGGTTCTTGCTATTACAAATAATGTTGCTATGAACATAGTTGAGCTAATACCTTTGGAGTGTGAATGTGCTTCTTTAGGGTATACACCCAGAAGTGGTATTGCTGGGTCCTTGGGTAGATTGATTCTCAATTTTCTGAGAAACCACCATATTGCATTCCAAAGTGGCTGAACAAGCTTACACTCCCACCAACAATGGAGGAGTGTTCGTTCCCCTTGCTCCGCATCCTCTCCAACATAGGCTGTCATCTGTGCCTTTTATCTTAGCCAATCTAACAGGTGTTAGGTGGTATCTCAAAGTTGTTTTGATTTGCATTTCTCTGATGGCTAAAGATGAAGAGCACTTTTTCAGGTGCCTTTCAGCCATTCGTAGTTCCTCTGCTGAGAATTCCCTTTTTAAATCTGTAC
>PVIH01018368.1:0-38735 GCA_004025045.1 Sigmodon hispidus | reverse complement strand
TTTTTTTTTTTTTTTTTTTTTTTTTTTTTTTTTTTTTTTTTTTTTTTTTTTTTTTTTTTTTTTCTTGTTTGTTTGTTTAGAGACCATTAGTGAGTGAGTACATCCCCTGCCCATCTCTCTGAGTCTGTGAGACTTCGCTCAGGAGGATATTCTCCAAATCCATCCATTTGCCTGTGAATTTTAGGATATCATTTTTTCTGAGTCTTTCAAACACCGCGAAACAACACTGCGGACAGGGAGGGCATCGTTTTGTTGTTGTTATTGTTGTTTTCTATAGAGGACTGTGCCTCAGGATCAGCAGTTCAGATCTGTGCCTCACTGGCTAAGACAGAAAATAGGCTCTTACTGAGCAATATTTCAAGATGGCTGAAGTCACAGGCCTTCTTTCAGTACATTCTATAATGGATCCCAGAGACAGAGTGGAGGCTTCCTGTAGGGTTTCTTGGAGGTGTGTGTGTGTGTGTGTGTGTGTGTGTGTGTGTGTTAGGGGGGGTTCAGACTGCTTCTCTGCTGTTTCAGACCTCAAATCTATCTCAGTTTCTCAAGAGCTGCTTATGTGAATACTAGTTAGGCGTGGTTCAAATTAATTATCTGATATTGTAAATAGGATGTAATGAGGATGACAGAATGAAGCAGATAATAGAGCAGCAAAGCTTGGAGCCCAGACAGAGAAATCTGGTTTCACCTTAAGGCTCCTGGTATTCCAGGAACAGCAGCACAGTCCGCCTTTCATCTCTCAGGCAGGGTTGACAGTAGTGACTGAAGTCTGAGGCAACGCTGCAGGGAGCTGATGAGGCCACCTGCAGTCCCAGCAATTGATGGTTGGGGATAAGGGTGATCTTATGACTTCTCCCCTCTTACTAAAAATAGATTTTTTTTCTCACATAGTATATTCTGATTCTGATTTCCCCTCCTTCTATTCCTCCCAGTTCCTCCCTATCCCGTCTCTCACCCAGATTCACCCCTTTTCTGTCTTTCAGTAGAAAACAGACAGGCTTCTATGGAATAATAGGATAAAACAAAAACTAATGTAATTTTTAAAGTAGCTTTAATGGAACATCAATTTACATACTATAGGCAGTTATTCACTTTCATAGTATAATCTAATTTTGGTTAATAATTTAATTAATTAAAACCTGAATAACCAATATTTTGATTAATTAATAAATATTTTAGTAAATAATTAAATTAATTAACTATTAAACTATTAATTTATGTATATTTAAAGTCATATAATCAAAAAGACAATCTAAGTTTAATATAGTCCCATAGGCCTAAAATACGTTTTATTTCCTTTTGTGTATGTATGAATTTCTTTTTTTTATGGATGACATTTATAGTTTTTTATATGTTGAACCATCCCTGCACTTCTGGGATGAAGCCTACTTGATTTGTGGTAGATGACTTATTTTATATGTTGTAATTGGTTTGCCAGAATTTTGTTGAATTTTTTTGCTTTAATGTTCATGAGGGAGATTGGTCTGTAGTTCTCTTTCTTAATTGCATCTTTGAGTGTTTTGTGTATCAGGGTTATTGTGGTCTCATAGAAGAGTTTGGCAGCGTTCCTTTAGTGTCCACTGAATGAAACAGCTTGTTGAGTATTGGTATTAGTTCTTCTTTGAATGTCTCATAGAATTGTGCAGTAAAACCATCTTGAACTGAGATTTTTTTATTTGGGAGACTTTTACTAAAAGCTTCAATTTCCCTTCATGTTATAGGTTTGTTTCAGTCTTTAATCTGTTCTTTTTTTATTTTTTAATTTCATACTGTTTGGCCTATGTCTCAAGCACATTGCTAGCTAGCTCTTTCATCTTAATTCAACCCATTCCTAGCAATCTACTTGCCCGTGGCTCACCTGGATTCCTCACATGGTTCTGGGGGTTGGATGGAGGTTGGATGGAGACTGACTCTGCCCTCCTTCTACCTGTCTCTATTATGATTTCCTGCCTATTGCTATGGTGCTTACCATAGGCCCAAACGGTCAATTTATTCACAGCATCACATACAGAAAGCAGTTGTACCACATTTCCTCTTTTCTGTCTAACCAAAAAGGAAGGTTTCAATTAATTTTGGTAACTGGTACTTGTCCAGAAAGCAGTCCGTTTCTTTTAAGCTTTCCATTTTAGTAGAGTATAGATTTTCTTTTCTTTTTTTATTAATTTTTTTTATTATGAATAAAGTCATATTTTTTATCCATGTATATCCTTGTTCAAGCTCCCTTCCCCCTTCCACTCCATCCAGTCACTCTTTCTTTTCCACATCTCTTTATCTCCTCCCCAGCAAGGGCAGGAGGTCTCAAGGCCCCAATATGGCTTAGTTAAGCATCCACTCCTGGCAGATCCACTTTCCTCACCCCAACATCAAGACTGGGTCAGGTTTCCTATGGAGGGAATGGGATCCAAGGTGCCGGTGTATGTATGAATTTCTAATTACATTGAAGCAAGGTACTGTGTTAATCACCATATTTATTGAGTAGCTACAGCTTAATGTGGTATGATAGTTATCATTAAGAAAATAAATTTTTTAGGTATGTTACAACTTTGATAACTTAGTTGATATCTATGAATATAGTGAAAACAATAAATAATCTAATTTACATGTATACTTTGATAGTTCTTAGTAACCAGTCTTCCCAAGGAATTCATTCTCTGATGGTTTTGTTCTGATTTCTCCTTCAGATACTAAGATGGACATATATTTTGTTCATATTATCATCAATATTTGTTGATTTTCTCAAGAAATATTGAAGTAGGACTCTGAAATGGCTCAGATTATAAAGATGTTTACAAGCCTGGTGACCTGAGTTAGATTTCCAAAGATAGAAGGAGGAACTAGCCACAAAGAGTTGTAAAATGGTCTCCACATGCATACCATGGCATGTGCACACATGAATGTGCACATACACACATCTAAAAATACATAAAATGCAAAAAATAAAAATTAAATATTATTATGGTCTTTATTGTTTCTCAGAAATAGCAGTCTGTGTTGACTGTTGATAGTTTTTGAGTTTTTAAACATATATGTGGGTGATGTGCATGCATATATTCAAATGTGCATGAGAGTGCATATGTGTGTTCAGTCCCAGAGTTGACATAGAGTCTTTTAACTGGTCTCTATTTATTGAGGCAAGGTCTCTCACTGAACCTAGAGGTCCTTGAGTTTAGTAGGTCTAGCTGGACATCTTATCCCAGGGATTTTCTGTGTGTCTCCTCAGTGTTGAGATTACAGATGGTCATCATACCTGTCTAGCTTTTGTGTGAGCTCTGAGAATATGAACCCCAGTTGTGATGTTTGCATGGCAAGTGTTTTATCCATTAAGCCATCTCACAAGCCTCTGATTCATGGTAATTATTCAGACAAAGTTTTGTGACAAAACATCTATGAATAGAAAAGTACTATTGTACTTAGGTTTTTCTATGAAAAGGAGTCATTAAGATCATCTCAAATCCTGTTAGAAGCTCATTGGAAGAAAGTCCCTAAGTCTGATCATTATGGCTGTGTATAGCCCCACCATTACCCAGACACTACCAGATGGGGTACTAGCTGTAAGACTTGAAACTGGATTCCTTAACTCTGGACTACAGTATCCTTACTTGCTCACTTATAGTATCAAATTAAGACATTATGTAAAATACAGTTATTACCAGGTGATTTGCAAAGAGCCTTGAAGGATGGGCTTGAACATACCCTGAAACTGAGAGATTGATATATAAATGTGAAACACTGCCATGAGAAGGAAAGAGGATGCTGGTACTATGACCAGAGCCCAGAAATTAGGGTCTGTTGATGTCTGACTGTACTCGTTCCTAGTTAGTCTTTAAAATTTAACCATCCTGTGCTTTCTATTCTCATCCCCATGTCAACATTCTAATGCCCAAAAGATCTTGACACTAAGAGAAAGTTTAATTCCATTATATAAATGGCATGATTTTGAGGTGTTTTGCTTGTTAGAGTTGGAGCTATTTCAGATAGCTTGGTGTTAGCTGAATTCCTAGAGTCTTGGAAAACAAATATACGCCTTTACTTCTCTAGCATACAGGTTGCTTTTCTAGCACAGTAACAAAAAGGGGAAATGTAATAGTGGTGATAAGTGTCTAAGATGATGCTTTCCCCCCCTGGGTTGCAGAAAGTGGCATCAGCAGAACCTTGAGTTAGTTGTTTGCCTCTTTAGTGCAAATGATCAGAGCAGGCAATTTTTTTTTTTTTAAATCTGTGGCTGTTTTCTCTTTTCCAGCTTGATAATGAAAAATGATAACAGGCCATGGATACATTCTTAGCAATTTCAGACTCAGTGGTCAGAAAGCGCTAGAGGATTTGAATGAGCAAGGAATGTAGTAATGCGTAGTCCATCTGTCTTTCATGGTTTGGGAATGAGATTTTATTGCACTGAAATGAAGTCCTGGTTGGTGGCTGGGAAGCAAGGTAGTTGAGTAGCCTACTATTGGCTTAGTGATTTCTCTTATTACCATGGCTTCAATGATCACTGCTGCCATTGGATCAAATACTCTCTGATGCTCAAAGATGTCTAGCCTGATGGGCATATTGTTAACAGTAATAATAGGGGATCACATTCTCTTCTTCACTATCTTCAATGTAGTAAAGACATGGTGAGTCAATGAAAGGAAAGTAGAATATAATAATGTGCAGAGAATGCAATAGTTAGCCATGAATTTTAGAGTGATGACTTAGGATATATGAAAACCAATAGAAACCTTTGCTATTGTTGTTTTTCTATTTCTAAACACAGACTGACTTACATGTGGGAGTCACATGTATGTAAAAGAAAATGGCGGCCTGGAATAATGGTTCAACAGTTAAGAACATTTGTTGTTCTTGCAGAGGATCTGGGTTCAGTTGTCAGAACCTACATCATGAATCATAACCATCTGTAACTGTAGTTCTAACCATCAGAACCCCTCTCTGACTAAGACAGACACCAGGCAGGCACTCACATGGTACATAAACACACATAGAGGCAAAACACTCATACACACCAAGTCCTATGCTTATGTATTATGGCTTCCAATTTAGTGGGTTTATGGGATTTCTGAGGTGTAAACAAGTTGGTCTCTGACTCTTGTGTCTTCTCCTGGGCTTTTTTCCTTTGGTTGGTTTGTCTTATTCAACTTTGATGTGATAGCTTTTGTTTTATATTTTTCTTTTTTATTTCATTAGATTTAAAAAAAGTAAACAAATGAATGAAAACATATCAACTACGGTAAAAGTTAACAATTGAAGTATCACTTATGTGTCACATGTCTGCTGGAAGAGAGAAAAATTAGTTTCCTCCAATATAGTGACACTGGGTATATCATTGCTCCAGGACAGGCCTCATGTTCAATAGTGGTTGGATCTACATGTAATGTAGATTCCACAGGTTTTGTGTGTGTGTGTGTGTGTGTGTGTGTGTGTGTGTGTGTGTGTGTGTGTGAGAGAGAGAGAGAGAGAGAGAGAGAGAGAGAGAGAGAGAGAGAGAGAAAGAGAGAGAAATTGTTTGGTTATAGTTGGTGTTTTTGTTTTTCTTTCTTTTTTATTTTATTTTGTTTTTGTCTGAGGAGGTTATTTTTGCTTTGGGTTTTATTTGTTTGTTGAGAAAGAACTGAATGTTGGGTGGGTAGAGAGGATCTGGAAGGACTTTAGGGAACAGAAGAATATGATCAAAATACATTTAAATTTAAAAATTTCCTTAAATATTAAAAATCCTCAAGGAAGAAAAAAGTCTTTAAAAGTTGAAACAAGTGTTTTTTAAAAATAGTTTTTATTGGATTATCTGTAGTAAGTGGAAAGAAATGTGATTTAATGAGGGAGACAGTAAGAAGTGACAAAGTGAGGGTACTGTAAAAAAGAGAGGAAGTAGAGATTCAAAGAAGTCTGGGACCAAGGGGAGGAGAGAAATACAAGTGAGATCACAGGAAGAATAGAGAAACTAAACATCCAAACAGCGGAAACAAAGAAAGGATCAGGTAAGAAAGGACAAGAAGGAGGTGGTAGGGTGTGAGAAGAAGGTTGGTAGAGAGAGGCTCCATGGCAACTAAAGAGGAAAGATGAATGCTTATTGGGTTCTGAGTTGGCGTCAAGTCCTGGCTTAAGTCCTTTCCTTGTGTATTTGGTTATTAGAATCAACCACTACCTGCTCTCCAGCATCTAAACTTTGATTTCATCCTCTGCCTAAATCAGGTGTCATTTTCCTCCACGTGTGCATCCTCATTGATGTTCCTAGCAGGTTTGACCTTTGTTATTGTCCTGACCCCAATAGGACTCAGAAGCTGCATCCTCGCCTTTCATTAGGCCCTGACTCTTTGGGATTCTGACTTCCTGTCTGCAACCCATGCCCCATGACCTACTTCATAATCTTATGTGGGGAATGCCAAAATTCAACCCATTTCTGCTGCTCTGCTTACAGTGTGATAAAGTCTGAGGAACCCTTCATTGCTGCTTATGCACTCTCTTGGCTGAATGAGTTTGTGTTTGGATTTGGATGAATGTTTGCCTCTTGGAGAGCTTAATTGGGAAGTTGTAGAGTCTTTAAAAGTTGAAAATAGTGAGAAGTTCTCAAGTATTGACTGGGCCCTTGAAGGGATTAAGAGGGTCTCTTGTGATCTCTCTCTCTCTCTCTCTCTCTCTCTCTCTCTCTCTCTCTCTCTCTCTCTCTCCCCTGGTTATTTTTTAAGAAGGCTGAGTGGGACCTTCTGAGTCTCTCTCTGACTCCCTGTTCATCTCTGTGACCACTCATTCCTACACTGCTCCTATGCCCTTGTGCTATCTATCACCTTCATCAGAGCCTAATGAATCAGGCCACCCAATCTTAAACCTTATTCTCCCAAACTGTGAACCAAATATGTCTTTTTTCTCTAGAAATAGCCTGCCTTGATATTTTGTTATGATATTTAGAAGCAGACTAATATTTGGTTTTCTTTGTTTACCAAAAAATTGGACCTATAAATGTCCTAAAATGATACAATTTTTCTTTTGAAATATTCTAATATTATTTTTGACTTTATCTTTTTTCTCTGTTAGCTGTAGATAGTATGTGCTGGGCTTTGTCTCTCTCTCTCTCTCTCTACTAGAATGGCTGCTTCCTGGGGACAGGGAATTGTTTTGACTTCATTTAAATATTCTTTACATCACAGAGCATTCTGTTCATAAGTGACTTTTGTTAATTACAGTTCCTAGAAAATGCATTTTAGAAATATTTAATTTTTATTCGTTTGCATGTGAGTGTGTGAGAGATGTGTATATTTATGTAGTGCCTACAGAGGCCAGAAATGGGTATTGGATCTCCTGGAAATAAAATTATAGCCAGTTGTGAGATGCCATGTGTGTGTGAGGAACTGAACCCAGTTTTTTTTTTCTTTAAGAACAGTCAGTGTTCTTAATGTCTGAGCCATTTTTCTAGCACCCAAACAAATACCTTTTGTAGTCAACTTGATAGAGCAATTACTTTGATAAAGCTATCTATGTGTAGCTTTCTGAAATAAATAAATATTTATAGCAATCATTTAATAGGAAAATTATGAAGAAAACCTGTATAGTTCCATATCCATATAGGTATTTATTTTAATAAGCTCACAAATCGAAGAAGATAATAGCAATAGTATCTACTGCTTTCTATGTGATGTCTCAGCCTTAAACAATAGCTTGGAACCTTGCATAAATTACTTTTAATACCTATCATAACTTTAAATATTATAATTAATGTCTAATAGATGAAGGGTTTGACTCCAAAAGGTCAACCCTTGGACCTCTTCTCTGTTGCAGCATAGCTTATTATTAATCATGCAAGAACCCATTCATGTTTGGCACATTTACTCCCAAGAACAATATTAGACTCAAAGAATCACCTAATTTCCTAACACCTGTTAATATGAAACCTACCTGGTGCCTCCGGGGACGCAAGTGGGAAAGGAGAACCTGGCTTGTTCTTATGTGGCTTATGTTTGTGAACAGTTTCCTCAGGAAACTACAGGCTTGAATGCATACAGCATGTGATATCATTGGAGCAGAGAAGTCAACTCCGAAGCTGTGGAAGGCAATGAACTGTAGGTAGCATTCATTTGCAACCAGTTCTCTGGAGATTCTCTCTAAAATCACTCTTGGTGGCTACCGACACTAGAAATAATCATGGAGAAAGAACAAAGTAGTGGTACCGTGTGATGTAGAATCTGAAATATAATTCTGAAACAGATTTTTGCCCTTCATGTCTTAGCCAGGTATCTGAATCTTGGATTTTCGCCAGAGATGCTGTAGTATCTTGTAAGAGCACTGAACTGATTAAATAAATGGAATAAAGTGCATTGTGCAGATACATAGTTGGTGCCAAGTATCTATTTCCTGCTTTATCCTCATATGCTTTTCAAGTCACTCTTCCAACCACCATGGATGTGATAGATTAGTGTCATGTTCAAGGTTAAAAGGAAGACGGGGGCCTTGTCCACCAGCCTCCAATAAAAATGTGAAGATAGCTCCTGCAGTCTTGATTACATGGTCTTTAAAAGTTCATGGGAATGGAATTTTACTTTTCATGAAAGGTTTTCTTATTCAATTTCATGCACTATCTTTAAATTTTCTACTAGAACATAATTTTATTGATAGAATTGTTTTCCCCACCAAAAGCAATTTTTTCCTCTGTAATGTTTAAATATGTGAAGCTATGAATGAGCTCCCATATGAGCAGAAATCTTTGAAGTCGTTGGTGAACTCTAAAAATTCAGAGCAAGTTTAGAAGAGAGTAGAGATATGATTTGAGGATAATCTGCAGTTTGATGTAATTGAATATAATTATTTGCCAATTATCACTGTCCTAATGGGTGGATATTCTGGAGCCAGAGGGAGGGTTTTAGACCATTTGTACTTCTGAGTTGTCAGAGTTCCTGTCCTGGGCACTATTCTATTGCTGTGAAGAGACACCAAAATAAAGGCAACTCTTATTTTTAAAAAAGCATTTAATTAGGACTTCCCTACAGTTTCAAAGGGCTAGTTTATTATCACTATAGTGAGCAGCATGGTGGACACAGGTAGGCAGTGGAGACTTAGCTGAGAGATTTACATTCAATTCATAGGTGGGGGTTGGAGGAGAGAGAGACAATTGGTCTGGTATAGGCTTTTGAAACTTCAAAGCCCACTGCTAGTGATGCACTTCCTTCAAGAAGGCCACCCTTAATCCTACTCCATCTCCAACAGTTCACTCACCGGAGACTAAGCATGCAAAAGATAAATGTGCTTCCAGGGGACATTGTCATTCAAACCACCATGGTTTCTAACTAATTATAACTTAAGATTTTGAGAGAAATAACAATTTAAAGAAGTCCTCTTGAAATAAAGCCAGGAAAACCAAAATATGACAGCCATTTCCTCTGGAAGTGCTTTAACGGAGACGGTGATGATAATGTAATTGAAACTGTTGCTCATAGATACAGAGAAAACAAACATCTTTAGGCAGTGACTGGGCAAACAGTTATAATCTTCAAAACATTATAAATAGATTCTAAGGGAATTACTGGGGGAAAAGACTTGTTACTGCTTATGTCATGAGGAAGAAGAACCACTGGCATTTTAAAGTCATGTCCCATTGGAATTGAAACCTCTATGATGGCATGGTTCCCAGCACCAGTCATAATCCTAAGAAACCTAGCAGTCATGGAATTTTTTTTTTTTTACCAACAATATAAATTTATTTTTTACAGTTTAGGAAGCTAGAAAGTCTTTGATGGAAGCATAAACAGGGTTAGTCAATGTTTAAAATATGGCTTGGGGTTGGGGGATCATGCATTAGTGTAAAGGGGCAAATTAAACAAGGTAGTCTAGCCCTGGCTAGGCTTGCTTGCTTTGTTAATTTTTTCCTTAAAATTACAGAATAAAACACACATACACAAACAGAGAGTTATGAATGTTAGCTAACGTATGAAATGTTAAAGTTTTGCTGAAGAGAAGAATTATATGAATTCCTTTTAAATTTAGCAGATATTAATAATTGTTGCATAGCTTCCTGAAATTTTGAGATGTCGGGACTACCTTAGGCATGCCTTAGAAAAGAAGTGATTTTGAAAGAACTGTAAAGCATATCATTAAGAGAAGCTTTTAGACTTTAAAATTTTTCTCTATTGAGATTTAATTGGTGAAATAAGCAGAACTTTCTTGAGAGATGGTTTAGGAGTGGTTAAGAGCATCGGCTCTTCCTTACATGCTAGAGATTTTGGTGCAGGAAGGTACTTTGCATGCTACCAAAAGAGATATGTAAATACAAACCCAGCTACAAATTCTTGGACTAAAATAGAGTCTTTCCTCCAAAATATGCCAGGGGAAAGATGACACAAAGCTTGTAGGAGTAACAACCAATATCTGATTTGACTTCAAACCCACTCCATGAGATGGATTCCACATCCAACACTGCTCAGGTGAGTAAGAACTGGACACTACATAGGTAGGCCAGTGTTCTAAGGTAAAACCAAATTCTACTGTTCTAAAAAGCAAACAAAGAAATAAAAGGTAATGATAAAATGACCCCTAATGACATTCTGCTATATTTATAGATCAGTTTATCCATCATTAGAGAAACTTCCTTCTATAGAAGAAGAGAATAAATACAAAGACCCAGCCAGGCATTATACAAAGTGTGAGGAGATCTTGGAACACTCAATGCTAAATTGGGTGTTTATATCAAATCTCTCCCCTCTGAGCTTAAGGAGTCTTGTGGCAGAGGAGGTGGAAAGAATGTAAGAGCCAGAGGGGATGAAGGACACTGGGGAATCACGACCCTCTAAATTAATGTGAACAAGCTTATATGTACTCACATAGACTGAAGCAGCATGCACAGGATGTGCATAGGTCTTCACTGGGTCCTCTGGTTATGACTTACAAGTTAGTGTTTTCATGGGGGTTTTGAGTGTTCAAATGAGTAGGTTTCTGATTCTTGTGCCTTCTCTTGTGCTCTTTTCCTTCTGTTTGTTTATCTTGTCCAAATATAATGTGTTCGTGGGTTTAATAAAACATATTTATCTCTTTAAAAAATAAGACTAATTTGGACAGGGTCTCAAATTCCCATACTAGAGCATATCCCAAAAAACCTAACTTTCTTCCTCTAGGTACCACCTCCTAAGAGTTCTGGTATTCCCCTACATCAAGTTTACCCCAGCCAGTAAACAAAGCTTTAGCGTTTAAGCTTTGGGGAGACATTTTAGATTTGAACTGCAGTAGTCACTAAATCCTTCTTGTTGATGCTTTGCCCCTTCACAAATAAAGACAGAGCACACCCTGCTTAACTAAGTATCTAACAGCAAATATATCCAATAATGTCAGCATCCAGCAATTCAAACCCCGCACGTTTGTTACATCTCTATGGTTTTGTTGTTTATAAAATGTTAACAAAAATAAACAAACAAGCAAATAAATCATTTGCTTAAACTACCAAAAGTATCATCTGGGAAATGGGCCTCTAGGCTTATCTATGGGTGGCATCACTTGGTATATAGGGGATCCAGATCTGTGGTGAGAGGGAGCTAGACACTAGCACGCATACGTTCATTACTGTCTTCTGACAGAATGTGACCAGCTGCTTCGAGGCCCTGATGCTTGATTTACCTACAATGGACTGTAACATGGGGCTTGGAGCTAAAGAGACCGTTCTCCCTTTAGTTACATTTGTCAGAGTAATTTATTACAACCAGAGAAAAGGAATAGAGACAGAAATAATATAATGTCATAATTCTGAGATAAACTTGGGGTCCAGCTGCTATTTTCATCTCTCAAGATATTTCTGAGGCTCCCATGGACTCTCCCATCACACTGTTTTTCAAGCGTGATGGGTCCAACACATGTGCCAGGTGTTCTCCCCTTACCATCCTCACTTTTCAAAGAGTTCACCAAGGAGTATCATCTCCAGATATTAGTGATGTCTATCTAGACCTAAATAAACGATGCCATTCTTCAAGGAAAGAATCAATAGCAAGATGTTATGCTTCCACTCCTTGTTCATGAAGTGTTTTCTACCCAAATCCCTAGTTAAACTCACAGTTTCCTTCAGGTAGATGTCTCCTCAAACTTGACCTGTATAGAAAGATGCACATTGGAGAGGAAGAGAATAAGTGTGTTTTCCTTCCTAGGATTAATAAAAAATGTATTAGATATCTTAAAACAAAAAATAACATTATATTGCATATTAGTGGTTGGCTTTTCATAAATAATAGGCTAATGACTTCAATATCAGTATCTCAAATACTATATGGTAGAGGTACCTGGACATAACTGAAGATATTGCCCGATGGCTGCTTGTGGGTCCAGTTGAACTCTGCATGCTGTTCATTATCTCAGAAATGCTAAAGTGGGAACAAAATTCCCAAACTCTGTGATCTAGAAGTTCTGTATAGAAAATGTTCTAATCTGTAAATAGAGTCCACTATGTCATAATAAAAAGTATTTCAGATGAATGCCTTAAATGGAGAACTGTACATAGTTCTGATATTTTATTCTTATAGTATCTTTTTCATCTAGAGGGTATATAGAGGAGTGTGGAGGTGTGTCAGGGTGAGCAAGTGTCTCACAAAGCCATCCCTCTTCTGTCTTCATAATTTCAAGTAAGCACTAAAGTTATTAAAGTCTTTATTTTGTGTAAAATGGGAAATTAACTCCTCAGCTTTAACTATTCAGGAATGGATTATGAAAATCAACAGAAAAAATGTAGACCATAACAAATTATAAATTTTCTTATGTATATTAATTGTCAATGGTATGTTTATTTCTGTATCTTCCCCCCCATTAATGTACACCAATATGGTAATCCATGTAGATATCTGTCTGTTACACATAAACTAAACATCTGAAGTTGTTTTTTGCTACATTTCTATAACCATACAATTGTGCTGATGGCTTTTTTTAGGTTTGGAAAATCATGTAGGTTAGTCTATGCTTCCTTTTAATATTCTAAAGCTTCCCTTAGACTGTGTTAAAAAATCATGATGAAAAGTGGGAAAGAATAATTTATTTGTATCAACGTTTTTTCCAGAGCCCACTGGATGATCAAACCCACATTTGTTCTATTCTTTATTACAAGGAGTATAAATTATGCCAGAGAGGAGAAAAATGTAATTGTATTATTTAGAGCTTATATTTTATAATGATACCTAATCTTATAACAAAGCATGTACTGTTATAGAAATGGGTAATCAAGAATCAGATGGAGCATTTGGATGGAGAGCAGTGTGGTTGGTGTGCACTTTATTCTACCCAGAACTACTTTTGACTACTGATTACTTTTCTGTTTGGTGAGAACAGGTTATATTTGTTTGGAAGAGAAATGGAAGGACAGAGATTGATTCTGCTGCTCTGAAAGATCATAGACAATTTTTTTAAAAGTCAAGTATGTACATGTGAGGTGTGGAAACCCTGAGCTTGATGTGGGATTTCTTTTTGTACACTGTGAATATGCTTTATTACCATTTGTTAATAAACAGGCTGTTTTGGCCTATGGCAAGGCAGCTTAGAGGCAGGCAGGACATCCAAGCAGAGATAAAGTTAAAGATAAAGAAGGGTAGAGTCAAGGAGATACTGCAGCTGCTGCCCAGAAAGCAAGATGTAATGAGACATAGGTAAAGCCACAGAGCCACGTGGCAATATGTAGATTAATAAAAATGGGTTGAGTTAAGTTCTAAGAACTAGTTGGTAATGAGCCTGAGATATAGGCCAAACAGTTTGTAATTAATGTAAGCCTCTGAGTAATTATTTTATAAGTATTTGTGAAACCATGGGTGGGAGAACTTTGTCCAGACTGAAGGGCCTGGATGGGATGAAAAAACTTCTGGCTATATGAACTCCTCTGAAAAGTGTATCACCCTATGGCTGTTCAGAATTATCACATCTGGTACATCCTTACTGTATTGATTGTACATTGTCAAGTCCAATGTGAAGGTCATTTGCACATGATAAGTTGGTGTAGTGAAGAAATCACCATATCCTTTGCATGAGGAAATAAGAACCCTTTGACCTGCTAACCTTCCAGTTACCAACCTATAGGCTGGCTTCATTGTGCCTGGCCTGCTGGCCTCTGTCTTCTGTAGTAGCTCCTTAATATCTCTGTCAGTCAGCATTCCCCTGCTGTCACAAAGTGCCTGAGAAATGTAAGGAGCAAAGGGTTATTTTGATCCTAGTTTCAGTCCATGCTGGCCCTGTTGATTTCTAGGTTGTAGAAAGGCAGTGCATCATGGTGTAAAATGTGGTAGAGAAACCTGGTCTTCTTATTATGGCCAGGAAGAAGACAAGATGGAGGAGGGGAACCTGAGAGGAGAAGGAGAAGGCAGTGGAGGAGGATGACCCTGAAATACCCTTCAAAGGCATAATGCCAATGTCCTAAGTCCTTCCTACTAGGCCTCCTTCCACCATTCTCCAGATTCAGCATGGGCTGGTGACCAAGCTCTAGGCATGTGGGCATTGGAGGACAGTTAAAAGCCAAACCATACCCATTTGTTTTCATGCCATGGTCAGTTATGGGTATTACCAACTCGGTTATGAGTACTAGGGATAATATAGTAAACTATACAGATTTCACCCTTGCCTTCATCTATTTTATATTCTACTAGACATGACAGAAGAAATAAAAGATTAAAAACTATGTTAACAATACTATACTATATATTATGATAAGGATTCTTAATGCTCTAAAAGAATAACTAGAAAGGGACATTTCACTGGACAGGGTGTGAGAGAAGGTATCTCTGGGGTGACTGAAGCAAATACATCAGGGCATGCCTCAGGTGAAATGTCAAAGCATGAAGAGGCTTTGCCTGGACATCCCAAAGATAAAAACTGACTAATGGAAGTAGTGGGGAGATTATGTCTCAAGAGCAGCAGGGAGAATATGAGGCAGGGGGATTCTGGAGATGCTTTTGTCCCTGATGTCATGGGAGAGTAGAGATTTGCAAACTGGTATAAGCATCTATCACTGTTCTCACAACTGGCATGATTGCATCCTAGCAAATCTGTATGTGTATGAATCAGATAATTTGGCATTTCCACACACATCTTTGCAACAGCGAAGAGACAGAAAACAAAAGGCATTTTGAGAAACAATATCTTATTTATAAAAGAGGAGGGTCTGGTTTCAGAAACGAAGTGTCATGGGTTCTGAGCACATTATGGAAAGACCTGAGTGTCAAGTGTACTTTCTATTCACTGTAATGCTGACACTAGAAGCCTGAACTTACCTCTACCCAGAGCTTCTTTTACCTTCTGGCTTCCATGACTCCCCAGTCCTCTCTGTGATCTGAGACTTTCCCGGAATTACAGAGGGGCCTCCTAGTCTGTTAGTTGCTGTTTATTCATTGTTATTATCTTCATATTTCAATATTTTGAACGTCATATGTACCAGCTCCATAGAACTCTTATTATATTTTGTGTTCAAATAGATTGGATAAAGATACAGGCTCAGACTCCAGACACACTTGGAAGCCTCTTTTCTCCTAAGTAGCAGCCTGGGGACCCAGAGAAATACAGAATAAATGTCAAGAAATGCTCCTGATTTGATTCAATTGACTTATTTGTTTTCTTGTATTAAAATCCTCTCCTACCTGAGACTTCTCCATTCATTGCTTTGGCTCTCTCTTTAAGACACGGGTTATTTTCCTCGTGACAACCTAGATAATTTCTCAAACCTGCAGCACACAGCCATATTCCTTCACAGGGCTTGAAACCCTTTGTACAATGTCACCTCTCAGTATTAATATTTGCTACTCACACTTTCCTATACAGCTTATGTGACAGGCAGGCATATCAAGTGTGACATAGTAAGAATTTCATACTTGCCTTGACCCCCACAACACAAGGTGTGTCTTGCCTGTCAATCTTTCTCCGACTTCTCATTCCCAAAGAGTCTCTCCTGCTTTTCCACAATGACCATGGAAATTCATTGACATTTAGAGGATTTATTCCTGACTAACCTATTTTATCATTAGTAACGTCAAGCTGAACCCTGTTCGTTGGGTTCATCAGATACAGGGACTTCCCTGTGCTCATTTCTTAACTTGTCTTCCCCTGCCCAGGCTCCCTTGAGAACAGCTCTATTTTTGAACCCCAGATTTTTTTTTCTCATCAGCTTAAATGAACTCAAGAAAAAAGTGTCATTATTTAAAGAACTCTTTATTAGAACATTTGGCCTTCAGAACACTTGCAGACCTTGAAGTTGTGTGCCCTCATGTCTGTTGTGTATTAGTGGTTTTTCTTCAGAAAACAAATGAGGAATCTAACAAATATTTAGCCATCCAGTGGAACCTTTAGATTGAATGTCTAATCTTAGTAGGAGACTAGCAAGTCTAGGGGCAGCTTGGGCTATATGATGAGACACCATTTTATACACATCTCCAGGAAAGTCCATTGTGCTACAATTAAAAAATCAATAACAACAACTGTGTGCTTATTTTCATCTGAGTGGCACGCATAACTATCATTCTGCTTCTCTTCTACTGTCAGTGAATTTTTCACATACAAGGACCAAGCTCTGTATAACTTAGCATCAAGAACTGATAAAAAGTAAAAAGCAAATGTAGAGATGAACACAGGCAGATCTCAGAGACTTTCTGGCCAGGCTACCTAGCTAGAAAGTGAGCATCAGGTTCAGTGAGAGACTCTATCTCAAGTAAGGTGCAGAATAAGAAATAGACATCTGATGCTAACCTCTGTAGTGCATGCATGTGCCATAGCCTCCACCCACTCATTCAGCCACCTGCACCATCCCTATCCACCTTTTTAAAACAAAGATAAAAATAAAGAAAAAGGTGAATTTGGACTCAAAATTTGTTATATTTTAGTCTATAATTGTCCCAGTCACTTTAGTGTCTGAGGCAACACAAGGTGGCTGGGCCATGTGACGGATGAGGATGTTCCCCTATGGCTAGGAAATTCAAGGATTCAATATCCGCTATAGCCAGAGGCTAGTTTCCCTTGACTGACCTCCTGCTCCATTACATGTCAGCTCCCCATAGTCCTGAAGCAACCAAGTCTTCAGCATGTGGAACCAGGAGGGGGTGTGTATGATACAAACTACAGTAGTATTTTTAGCCTATAAATTCTTGTCATGCTGGGTCATTGTCAAAGCTGGTCTAGGAAGCCCCTTCTATAGAACCACATTGGAAAAATCAGTACAGAGTGATTTTGAGTCAGTGATAGTGAGAAAGACTGAAAGGAGGCAGCACCTTTTATTCTGCAGTTTAGAGTCAATTATCTATCTTGCCTTCACATTGAAAGGATCTCATAGTTTAGTAACATCTATCCTAATGTGGGGCTCCAGTGACTTGTACATGGAACAACCCCGTGACTTCTGCTGTGGGCCTGCCAGTGTTTGCTTCTATTTTGGGGATCACATTAAATAGCTTCTCATGATTTTACCTGTGCCCACTCCTCCAGCTGCTGTTTCATCCACCTCTTATTGCAGCCCATAAACCACTAGCCATTATCTAGTGCAATAGGGTTGTCAAATCAAGTTCAGGGTGCCCAGTCAAAGTTGAACTTTAGGTAAATTACAAATAACATCATAGACTAAGGTTGTTGAAATTACTAAATGGGGCATCCTTATTTTAATACTTTGCTGTTTATCTGAAATTCAGTTACCTGAGCATCCTGTGTAATTATTGGCAGAGTCCAGCAACCCTGCCCTTGTGCTCTCAAGGATACCTGCTTTGTTTCATGAGAACATTTTCTTTCCTCCTCTTTCAAGTTGCCATATGGGAAATATTCAGAATTTCTTTCATTTCCTCTAAAAGAAAATCTCTATCTCCTCCCAATTTAGTTTAGATATTTCTGTGTTGTTTTGGTTCTATATCTAAAAATATCTTATAAAAATCTAATATGATTATTTATCTTTTTATATTCCTAAACATTTCCTAGAGGCAGAATCATATATACACAGACATATATACATATATATGTATATATAGTAACGAAGTAGTTGTCCTCAATTATTTTTTTCAGCAATATTTGTTTATGAGTCACGTGGTTCCACTGCGCTGGCATTCTAAGTCAGTGCTGAGAAAAACAAAGAACAAGGGAGATGATTCAGAGACTGACAGACTGTGCTCCTCTGCAAGAGGGTGTTGGTTCAGTTCCCACTCACACAGGGTGACTCACAACTCACTGCCTGTAACTCCAGGTCCAGGAAGGGGTCTAAAGCCCTTCTCTGTATTCCATGACATTGTACTCATGCCCCCAAATAGACACACATATTCATGACTAAGACTGAAATATTTTTCTTCTAAAGAGAGTAAAGCCTCAGATCCTCTGGAACTGTAGTTACAGATATTTGTGGGCAGCTATGTGTGTGTGCCAGGAGTTAAACTCAGGTCCTTTGCAAGAACAGCTGGAGCTCTTAATTGCTGAGCTATCTCTCCCATTCCATTTGTTCTTTTCTTAGTCTGAAGCTTTTCCTGATTTTTTCTATTCTTTCCTTTTTTTCTTCTTATCAATTCATTTTTAGTTCCATTTCTCAAGTGAAAAGGCTTTTGACTTAGTAAATTCTTAATAATGTATAAGTTGCAGTAAAGCACTTTCAGAATAAATATCAAGCCTGGGAACACCCACAGCTTCCATAATATTTTCTTCTTGGAATTATCTTATGAGAAAAAAAAAAGAGACTAAAGATTTATGTTCAGCTACAAGATTGTGAGAAGGCCAGAGAGATATTTCAGTGATTAAGAACACTGGATATTTTTTCAGAGGACCTGGGTTCATTTCTCAGTACCCTATGGCAGTTGACAACTACCTGTAACCCCAGATACAAGAGATTCAATGTCCTTTTCTGGCATCCACAAACACCAGGCACACTCATGGTGCACAGATATTCATCTAGGTAAACCTTCATATACATAACAATAAACAAAATTGTGAGAAGAAATAAATCTGAGACATGTAATAAATTGTTTGCAACCATTGGGATAGCTTTTTTAGTAATAATGACAGAAAAACTGTTCATGGTTGCTATCATAAAAATAAGTCTAAATTTTAAATAGTACAATGTATAGTCAATAAAAAGGGTACTTGTGAGATTGGGACCATAGCCACAGAGGCTAATTCATTGGGATTTATTGCTTTTTAGTTGAAATTCTGGGAAAATCTGCTAGTCTTCAAAGTGCTTGCCTAAGTTAAAGAAAGTAAGATCTAGCTTATAATGCTGCTTTACACATTTACATAAAATAGTTTTTCAAATGTATATGGCAGTCCTACCACATGGTAAGAATTCACTAGATGATACCAGTATACAAACATTTAAAATAGGTACCAAAGTACCTATGCAAAAGTATTAGCATGGCATGCTGCCCGGCTGTGACACACACTGAAGGATAAACAGTTTGAAGAAGAAAAGGGTGACTTGGGATCTCAGGCCATGGTTATTAGCTTTCTTGCTCTGGGGCTTATGATACAGTTACTATCAGAGTGGATCATGAATAAAGCCACTCAGCTCAGACTGATCATGAAGCAATAGCAGAGATGAGAAGGAGCTATGGTCCCAGTACCCCACTTAGGAGTACACCCTCCAGTAACCCTACTTCATTCCACGATGCCTTGCCTCTTAATAAAATTATGTGTGTATGTATGCATGTATGTATGTATGTATGTATGTATGTATGTATGTATGTATGTATATATATGAGTCATGACCACGTGAATGCAGGTGCTAGAAGAAGCCAGGGGCCCCAGATCCTTCTGGAACTGAGTTACAAGTAATTGTGAGCTGTTTATCGTAAGTGCTAGGAATCATTGGAATCTTCTGGAAGAGCACCATGAGCTCCTGGCTGCTGAGTTGTCTCTCTATCCCACCATGCCCCACTCTTTAAAAGATCTGTCACTTCTCAATATTACCATGGACTGATAACCAAGGTACAATTTGTATGGACACTGCATAGTCACTTACATGAATCTTTTCCCCTAAAGCAAAATCTTAATTATGAGAGGTTGAATATAGTAGCATGGATATCCTTACTAGATGTCAACGTGGTGTCACTTGATGGCCTCAAAACATGGCCTCACTTAATCTCAATAATAGGTCTTGTGGCTTCTAAATACCATGGATTGATTCAAGGACACCATATTAATTACTCATGGTGCAGAGCTGTGGTGGGGTGATGTTTAGTTACACAAGACAGGATCAATTTTTCACTGCTCACGTGCCTGATTAAAGACCTTGAGAAGCTACAGAGGATGTTCCTCATTCATTTCAGGACAGTGTCACTTTGCATGCTGGTATTTTTTCTTCCTTGTGTTGCTCTGATAGGCTTCTGGGCTTAAGTGACTTCTATGTGTCCTTTTGTGTTTATCTCTATCTGTCTGAAAAAACGACAGCTTGTAATGAGAAAACAAATTTGCTATAGAAAACAACACAGAGATGTAAGTGGGGAACATATACAAAGGCCCCAGCAGCTTCAGCTTTAGCAAGGAAAAAATGTACCAAAAAATTCAGGTGATTTTGTTTGCCAGATATGACCAAGACTTCTACCTTATCCCTTCCAAAGCATTAATACCTGTCAGAGTGAAGGGTGATGGGAAGGACTTACTCAGTCCTCTCCTTCAGCCATTATACTGGTCTTTGCTGTACCCCAGTTTATCAAACTGAGAAATCTATGTGGTTACTTTAGGCCTGGTTGCTGTCCCACTTCTATTCTGAGCTCACATCAGCTCTTCCACTGGGGCTCACAATGTCATGGGTACTGTCTTAGTTGCAGCTTACAACTTGGATAACATAACAGATCGGGAGATGTTACTGAGCAGAATGCACATTTAGAGAAGGCAGTGGTACTGTGTGATTATGAAGGAGATGGTTGGGTTTCTCAAAAGCTCTTGAGGAACATAAGAATACAAGTCTACTGAAGCCTAGATTCTTTATTTAGGCTACATCAATCACAAATGATAATAAAAGGATATTACTTGCAACAGAGATTATTCTCTGAAGCAAGCATGGATCCCCATTCTGAAATGCCCCTTGAGACCTAGGTTCCTAAATTTCCTATCTTTGTTTGGAGTTCCATAAGATCTATTTTGATGAAAATCTGGCCTCTGACACAACTTGGAGAGCAGAAGGCAGAAGGCAGAGAGTTCCAGACCAGCAGGAGCTACATGGGAAATCAAATTTCAACAAAATCCCTCTCAGCCAACACAGCCATACTTTCTTCTTCACCCAAAATGTTATCTTGGCTATTTGCTTCCAGCATAGGCTGAGTTTTTGTTTCGTTTGTTTTAACATATTTAGATAAAATCAGTGTTAGTTGCCCTAGCCATGTCACTTTTTGGAGAATGAAGTCATATGGGGCATTGCAATGATATGAATGGTGGTGACCTTCTAAAGCGTAAGAGTGCCTCCCATTCTCAAGAATAGCTAAATGTGGTCTTATTTGGAAAAAGAAGTTTAAAAGATATCATGAGGACTCTTGAGCATCTCTTGGATTTTATAGGTAATAAAAAATAAATCACTGAGGAGGGATTGTGTGTGAGTGTGTGTGTGTGTGTGTGTGTGTGTGTTGTTCTTGCTGCTAAAGGGTAGGTACTATGTGAACCAGGAGCTGCAGGATGGAATGGTGTGGTCACTAGCCACAGATACCAGAGGGCATGAAAAGAAGCATTTGCTCTACAGGATAAGGAAGGGGCACAGCTTTCTATTATCTGGGTTTGGACTTCTGACTTCTTGAAATATGAGAGTAAATTCCTGTCTTTTAAAGCCATCTAGCTTGTGGTAAGCTCTCACAGCAGTGTCAGGAAGATCAGACAGGCAGGTTCTAGAGTTAGCAGGTCAGAGTTCTAGTCCTGGATTATATATCGTCTTAGAAAATTAGGTAAACTTCTCCCCAGTTCTGGTCTGTAAAATGGGGACAGTCACAATGGCAATATGTACTTAGATGTGGACAAAGGGTTATTGCATGTACATAGTAGAATGATAAAAGTATTTGCTTAAACAGTGACAGAGAGATCTCTAAAGATTAATTAAGGTCAACTACCTTTTGCTACACAGCAACTACCTTTGGTATTTAAATGTTGGCTTAGTTTCTGCTTACACCAAGTGAGAACATTTTTAAATAGCCTAACAATGGCTTACTTCAGAATCCCAGATAGGGTTTTGAAACATCCATTATAGCTTATGGACTGCAACTGAACATACTGAACAGATTAATTTAGTTCTATCATACATTCCAATACTATTTCATGGTACTTGAATAATCTTGATTTGTCTTTGTTTTATTCTCTTCATTTACTCACAGTTTGAGAGGAGATTATAATCTTGTACTGTTGCTACAAGTCTTTTGTGTTGTCCATGGGATCTTGAACATGACATATTTATGCTAAGCAAGTAAATGGATAATTGGTGGTTCTCTAAGACATGTAGGGAGAAAAACAAAAAGGTATGATACATTCTGAGGACTTCCAGAAATGAGCTGCTTGTCCAAACTTCTTTCTTATGTTCCACCAGAAAGATTTTGGCAAATGTCATTCATATTTTTGGGCCTGGGCTAATGTTTGGTACAAAACTTAGGCTTCAAATATAATTTTGAAGATCATGTTCCAAGAAGAGTCTTTGTTAACTCTACCTACCTTCAGCATACCTACAAAACACCACAATTCACCTTTATCACATTCATCACAATAAAAACAACCTATTCATTTTATGTTGTCATCACAAGAAATTAAACTTCATGAAAGGAACCAGGAAGGTTTATCTGTGTTCTCCCCTATGACCTATTTTCTGGTTCTTACTTGTCAGTGTTTAGTAAATTCTCATGACACATAAAATTTTCACATAATAAAAATAGTATTATTATTTTCTCTTCTTTATCCCAAGTACACCATCTCCTCATAAACTCAAACTCTTTCTATGCACATTGGTTTGACATGGAATAAGATACTTAATGTGTATATGTTGTTTTATTAAAGATAAAATAGATTAAAGATTTAATGAATACAAGAAATTCTACTTTCAGAAATGGCCACTTTGATTCTTTAGTCTTTTCTAGGCATTTGTGACTCTAAGGAGTCAACACACATTTCTATAGCAACAAGGACACAGGGTTTCAGCCTCTGAGGCCAACCAATTGCCAAGAAATTTTTTTCCCGGAAAAATTTTGTTAAAAAAATGGGATTACATTATGACTGAACTACATCTACCAGTTTCATTGAATGATGAAAAAGCATAAACATTTCCACTCCTGTAAAAATAATGGTAGTATGCAATATTGTAGTCTATGGAGTTAGACCCACGAAAGGGGTCTGTGACAAAGAGCATAATGAGAAACACAATTATCTCCTTGAATAGTATGTTAATTATTAATTGCTATAGGATTATGCTCTTATACATTGTAAATATTTGTCCCTCTTATTGGTTTAATAAAATGCTGATTGGCCAGAAGGCAGACAGGAAGTGTGGTTGAAGCTACAAGACTGACAAAACTCTGAGAAGAGGAAAAGCAGAGTGGAGATGCCAGGGAGATGCAAAGGAAGTGGGATGAGATCACTGCTCTGAGAAAAGGTACTGAGGCATGTGACTAATCATCAGTTAGTTTAAGAGTAAGAGTTAGCAAGTGATATGTGTGAACCATAGAACAAACAGCATGTAATCAACATAAGACTTTGGGTGATTATTTAGGGCTGTTGGTCCAGATCTGGGGGTTAGACTGGGTCAGAAACTTTTTACTATAGTTAACACATATGTTTTCTGCACTATCCTTTTGTTAGTGGCTTAAACTAGCAATTTTTAAATTTATTTAAAGATGTAGTTGTCAAATTGATGTGACTCTTAGAATTTTCCTTTTCTCTCTTTCTTTCTTTCTTTCCTCTTCTTTTTTTTTTTTTTTAGAATTGTGTTTATTAATATCTTGGAAACATTATGTATAACACCTGTTGGTAAAGTCTGATCTGAGGCATAATACTTAACATAAAGTTCTTAAATGACACAATAATAAATATACTACTGAGGCTTTCTGAGAGAGGGGAGAGAATCAATGTTCTCCAAGGATGAGTCCCCTGATAGATTATACAGTCTCTTGTATATGAATAAGCATATGAGCAACACAGAGTGAACTCAGCAGGATGTGTTTATATTTCAACAGTAATAATTAAAGAAGAACTCAACCATTTGAGAGGGAGTAGGGGGGAACATGGATGGAGCTGGAAACGGGGAGAGGGAAATGGTGTAAATATAATATTTGCATATGAAATTCTAAAAAACATAGATTAAAAGAGTAACAAATATGTGACTGTTAACGACTAATTCAAGAGCTAATCATGCCTTGCAGAGTTGTAGCTTTAGTGTGTAGCATTTAATCTTTGCAAATACAGCTAAAGACATGAGAGCCAGATGGTAATTTATCTAATGACCACAGAGTAGGTTCACAGAATGAAAGATAGAGGCAATTTTTCCGAGGCTTAGATTGGCTCATTTTTACTCATGTTTTCCCAAGTGCCTCTCATAGATAAAGTATTTGATAATTGGAAAGATTAATATACAACTTCACATTGCTAGTGCAATGGTGAAACAAAGCTTATGGAAGTAACCAACAAGTAACTGATCTGACTTAAGGTCCATTCCAAAAGATGAGACCCATACATGACACTGCTTGAGTGACTAGATATCCTAGGGCCCAAGGGCAAAACATAGTGATATAATGATATGGAAAATGCTTAAAAGTTTTATGAAGATCATAGTATAGGATATTTAGCAAAGTCCCCATCCCTAGATGAAGAACCAAATGCAGTCAATGGTTACAGAAAGAGGAAGAACCACTCTTCTCCAGGGCTGAGCCTTATGAGCTCATCAAGATGAACCTCTCAGCCCTAAATACATATACATAAGCAAAAGTGAGTCCACTCAGCAAGTTTCCTGTATAAGTGTGTAGCAATAATAAGTATAGAAAAAGTCACTAATTTGAGAGAGGATATGGGGGCATGAAAAGAATTGTAGGCAGGAGAGGGAGGCAAAGAAATAATGTAAATACAGTGTTAATTTATGAAATCCCCAAAAAGATAAAAATAAGCTTTATAATGGTAAAATTAAATTGAGAAAATAAATAAACCTAGACACTCAATAAAACAGGACTGGAATGCTACTAGTGTTTAAATCACTACAGAACTAAGATGAAAAGGAGTGTATAATAACCAACCCTTATCTTATAAATCATTATTATATAAATGAATTTTCAAGACCTGCCTAACAACAGAGCCAGTCATCTAACGCTGTCCCTAGATGCATTGCATGCTCTTTTTATATTGTTGGAAGGCATCATCTTGTACACAAAGTGACCATGGAAAAAAACCTAAGGGCCTTGTGGATTGAGAGTCTTGTCTGGAGGTTTGTCGCCTCTCTCAGCAAAGGAATTGTCACCACTATCTTTGAGATGTGTCTCACATTGTCATGGAAGTTCTGTTGTTAGAGAAAAAACCTCAGCGAAAGGCTCTGGTTTGGTGTAATAAACTGACTGCAGGGCAGCTTGCTCCTGGGAGCTGAAGTGTCTTTGGAATAGTAATGAGCACATTGTGTCTACTTTCCTGAGTGAAGCCCAACAGTTGCTCTCTCTTGATTTGTTCACCTTACAAATTTCCTTCATTGCCGCCATGTCCTCTGACATTCTGAAAGTCTGCCTTGAAAGAAATCATGCACACTGAGCACCATCAACAAATGAACTCTGACAAGTAAACATTTTGCAGCAGTGAGTTTTGAAATACGAACTTTGATCGTCTTTGGCTTTTGACAATATATTCTATTACAGCTTCTCACACAATGTGTCCAGTGTCCTTTCTTCTTGAAAAAACTTGGGAGTCAATAGGAGTGAGATTTTTTTTTTTTTTTTTTTTTTTTTTTTTTTTTTTTTTAAACAAGCCACAATACCTTCAAGTTCAGGCAATTAGCTTATGAAGCTTGGCATACCATCTTTGCCTTCAGCCTGCCATCACCTATGGAGACTGGGTATATTAGCAGCTCAAAGAGTCATTTAGTTAAGCAGTCTCACCCAGTGACAAGGAGGAAGACCACAGAATCTTTGGAGTGTATACCACTAATCTCCTTCAGGATGCACAAGTGACTATTTCTAAGGCAATTCCAATAAAATCCAATCAATATCTTTGTTAGATTCAAGTAATCTTTGTGCAGGTTGCATTTATATGGACTTGGAGGCTTGAGACTAAAAACTTACTATTATGGTATAGAAGAGAGATGCTATTCTCAATTCAGCCGACTTGGCTTAATTTCAGTTTTATTTGTTACTTGCTTAGAGACCCGAATTACTGCTAATGGTCATGATGGAGATCAGATTCCTCAGGCCTATTACTTTCCCTGAAAGCAGAAATAATATGCGTTGGATATTGTGTGGATATATATTATACCACGAACACAACAACTTTAGAAAATACATGTTCATGCTTTGCAGAATATGAATGATTGTTTCAGCTTGAAATATCCTGGAATCAGGCTAAATAGTTTATTTATTTATTTATTTTTTAATGAATTGGTTTGTTTGGGAGGCAATTCCAGGACGCTCCAGGAGAATAAAGAAAAAAGGTGGCACATAGACTATCTCTAAGGTAGCCTGGCTGGGAGCAGTGGGGGTTGCTGTGCGAAACCAACCTCTGAATTCTCTCACCTAAAACTGGTTTCTGCCTGGGCTGGCTATATTGAGCCCTGCAGGAAGGTTGTTCTGGGTGGAGGTTTGGGAGGGGGATAATGCTTAACACATCAGCCTTCCTTTTATGTGAAAGAGAAAGCCATTAGACAGAAAGATTTCAGTCCTAAGAGTTGGAAGGGGAATCATACATGGGTACATGGTGGAGGACAGGTGATTTCAGTTAGCAGTGACAGGTAGCAGAGTCACCAAAAAAGAAACGTAGAAACCAAACTATCCTAAACCCTTTGTCTACAAAGATGTCCTGCCTGCAGGATATGCTAGTGCAATGGTGAAACAAAGCTTGTGGAAGTAACCAACAAGTAACTGATCTGACTTAAGGTCCATTCCAAAAGATGAGACCCATACATGACACTGCTTGAGTGACTAGATATCCCAGGGCCCAAGGGCAAAACATAGTGATATAATGATATTCTGCTATATTCATAAATTAATGCTTTGTTCAGCCATCATCAGAGAAGTTTCCTCCCACAGAAGATGGGAACAAATATAGAGACCCACAGCCAGATATTATGCAGAGGATGAGAGACCTTGAAGCATTCAGTCCTAAATGGGATGAAGTCTCCATCAAATCCCTTCCTTTGAAAATCTACAGAAGAGGAGGCAGAAAGAATGTAAGAGGCAGAAGACAAAGAGAATACCAAGAAAACAAGACCCTTTAAATCACTATTAGCAAAGCTTATATGAACTCACATAGACAGAAGTAGCATGCACAAGCACAGGGTCTGCACATGTGCACACCTGCAAAAGTTCAGTTTCTCTGCCCATGGATTCAACTGGAATCAGATTGAGAATATTTGGGCATGCGTGTCCATATTGAACATATAAAAATGTTGGAGATGTCTTTATTCTCTAGATAATACAGTTTGCCCAGTTTTTTTACAAGGCATTTACATTGTATTAACTGCTAGGAGTAATCTAGAGGTGATTTAAAGTTTACATGACAGTGTGCACAGATTTTAGGCAATACTGTGCCATTTTCTAAATGTGATTTGTGGAGCCCATTCCTACAGGTACCAAGAAATGCTTATCTATATTTATAAGCACAAATATTTTGTTACCTTAGAAAACATCTTATGTCAAATCTCTTTTTCTTTCTGGAGAAGATACACTGACCGAACAGTGAAGGAGAACAGATGATGAGCTATCCGGGACATAGCATAGCCTCTATGCTGCCCACAGGAGAGAAGACAGACAGAAATCAAGAAATAAACCTTGGCCCTGTCTGTCCTTTAGCTTTTGTATACCCAAAGACAATGACCTTGAAGACCAAAGCAATACGTTTTGTTTGTTATCAGTTGTTTGTCCTGCAAAAATTAATTGAGCACTTTTTATACACCAGACAGAAATAGGCCTAAACTGTCACCCTTCTGAAGCAAACACCTCAGTTTGGGTGGAGAGAATTAGAAAACAAGCTGAAATCAGATAAGTCATTGTCCAGTGTGTGTCTCCAGGATTCACCCTGAGCAACAAGAATTGTAAATGGGTCCAAAATTTATTCTCTGTACATTGAAGAAGCCAGATGTTTCTGGAAGGGACAGGTATGTGCCTGGAATTTTTCTATTAGTTTCCACTTCCATAGGAACTGGAACTGCTTTGGTTGGGGCATTGCATCAAGTTACTAGAGTTTTCTAAGAGGACTGTGTCTCTTCAGGAAAACCTAAAGGGCAAGCTTTACTTCTGACATCTTTCCCAGAAGGCCAAGCACCTTAGAAACCTGACGGTGGTTTCTCAAAGTGGCTCCTGAAGATACTGCTCATATGCCAAACTTTGTCTCAGAAATCTCAGAAGGAAGCTGGTAAATTAGAAGAGGAAAAGGGTAAGTGAAGACAGAGAAAGGTGCCATGAAGTAAGAGAGAAAGGAAGACTGTTGAAATAGTTAGGGAGTGCCAGAGAGAAGTTAACTTCAAAGCCTTAGCTCTGTATTAGCTCTGTAACTGAAATGTAATATTCATAAAGAAGATTATATGCATCTTAACTGCATAGCTTATGCAATTTTACAAACTAGCAATATCTTTTCATGAAGAGTAGGAAATAGTCAGGAGAGTTATGGGTGGTTATGATCCACCACATGGATGCTGGACTCAAACCCATGTCCTCAGGAAAAACACCCACTGCTCTGAATTACAGAGAGATCTCTCCAGGTCTCTGGTTTAGAAATCCCATGGTTGAATGGGTAGATAATCCTGAGGGGTCTACAAGTCAAATAGTAAGGCTAATAAGTAAATCTGCAAAGTCCCAGGATGTAAGTGCCACCATAAAAAAATTATCATATGCATTTCTATGAGTCACTCACATAAGAAAATGGTGAAGAATTTTAACAATACCCTGTGTGACAGCATAAAGAAAAATTAGGGTTCTGAGGAAATCAATGTGGTTTTGTGCTTGTTTGTTTGTTTTGATTTGTCTTTTTTTAAGTGTTAGATTTTTAACTTGAACATCATAAACCATTATTAAAAGCAACATGAAAGTGAAATGAATTGGAACAGACTTGTGAGCTGGAAGATTAATTTTGGTATAAATCCTCTAAAATTGATAAACTGATTCTATACAACCCCGACTAATACTTTCCTAAGGTTTTTTTTTTTTTGAAGCCATTAAAACTCAATTCTAGAAGCAGGTAGACCAACTACAGATAGTCATCAACCCTCCTGTCTTCCCAATCCAATCCCCTAGTCTCCTCCCTTGCTGCAGTCTCTCTTCCCCTCTTATCTCCACCTTCAACAGACCACACAAACCTTCTCCTTCAGCCTCCCTGCCCTATCACCCAAGCCTCTAGCACCAGCAGGCCCTCCTCAGATGCAAGCCAGGGAAACATGTAGGCTAACCACAACCCTCCTTCTCTCCTCCAAGTCAAATCCCCCAGACTTATTTCCAGCTCTGTAACATGCCATATGCTGCAGCCTCCCTTCCCTGCCTGCCCTCATCTCCAGTGGATCTCACAGGTCTTCTTCTCCAAACTCCCCTGCCCCCACTCATCCCTTATCACAGCCTCCAACTCCAGGAGCCATTCCCTGGAAAGCATAGGCCACCGAAGCCAGAGAAGCTGGTAGCCTGACTGCTGATCTTCATCTCACACTTCTATCCTCCTAGTCACCACCCACTCTCACCCCATCTCCATAGCAGGCCACCTGCTTCAGCCTCCCTTGCTTTCTACCTCCATCTCCAGAGGACCACACAGATATTTTTTTGCTCTAACCATCCTTACCATTCACCCTATTATTTTCAGCTCTGCCCCAGTAGGTATTCTTTTGAAACTCAGCAGCCATGTCTGCCCAAAAACCAAGTCTGTGAGCAAAGCAAAAAGACTATCTTAAGATCTCTACCTGCCTTCCTCCTTCCCTTATCCATTCTCCCAGTCTCACTGAAGCTCTGGAGCAGACCATTGAGGACTCTTCTCAGTGTCTGCCCACATTCCCATGGGTGTTAGCAGAGCTGGTGGAAAACCTTGCCTTCCTCCTAACTATGGATGTACTATACCATGACCCCACAAGCCTATATCAATAATTGTCAGTTTCCCATACTCAGAAACACTTGTACCTTGAATACCAGAAGAGTTTCCTACTAGGCAATGGGCAGCCACTTCATTCTCCTAAGGACCACAGAGGACAGCAACAGCAACAACAAAGAAACAAAACACTCATCCAACAAAACATGACCACATACTAACACTTAGAATTAAAAGCTTTCTGAACCCAGGTGCCTACAGGTCAGTATAAATGTCTCTACTAGAGACCAGCAGCCAACTGCTACAGACCCTGAGGACTGCAACATAGCTGAAGCACAAGAGAAAGGCCCTTATAAATACAATAGACAGAGGTTCTTAAAGAGGAAATGAATACATTCCTTTAAAAAACTATGAAAATTCAAAGAGTTGAAAGAAAGGTATATCCTTTTAAACCTTGAAAATGGAAGTAGAGTCAATAAAGAACACAGAAACTGAGAGAACTCTGAGAATTAAAAATTTAGGAACTTGAACAGAAATCTTGGAAGCAAGCCTCAGCAACATAATACAAGAGATGGAAGAAAGAATCTCAGGCACTGAAGATGCAATAGGAGAAATGGATACCTCGGTCAAAGAAATATACTAAATTTAAAAAGCTAGTGACACAAAGCACCCAGGAAATCTGGGACACTCTGAAAAGACAAAATCTAAAAATGATAGAAATAGAGAAGGGATAAGAAAACCGGGTCAAAGGCATACAACACATTTTTAGCAAAATCATAGAAAAAAGTTCCCCTAACCCAAAGAAAGAGATGCCTATGAAGCTACAGGAAGCATACAGAACACCAAATAGTTAGGCCAGGAAAAAAAAGTTCTATTGGCACATCATAATCAAAACACTAGCACTATAGAACACAGAAATAATATTAAAAGATTCATCTGAAAAAGAACAAGGAACATACAAAGGCAGACCAATTAGAATAACGCCCAAATTCTCAATGGAGACCTCAAAAGCCAGAAAGGCTTGAACAATTATCAGACTCTAGGAGAGCACAGATCCTAGACCAGGCTTTTAAACCCAGTAATATTTTTAATCACAATAGATGCAGAAAACAAGACATTCTGTGTTAAAGGTAAAATTAAGCAATACCAGCCTACAAAGTCAGTCCTACAGAAGGCTTTATAGGGAATCCTCAATCTAAAGAGGTTAACTACACTTAAGAAAACACAAGGAATAAATAATTCAAAACCAACAATTTAAAAGAGGAGAAACACACACATACACACACACACACACACACCTCACCACCACCACCACCACTAAACAACAACAACAAAATAATAGGAATCAGCAAACAGTGCTCTTTACTATCTCTCAACATCAATGGCTTCAATTCACCCAATAAAAACTAACAGAATGGATGGATGGAAAACAGGATCCATCCTTCTGTTCCATCCAAGAAACATATCTTGGTATCAAGGATAGACATCACCCCAGGATGATGGAAAGATATCCCAAGCAAATGGACCTAAGAAACAAGCTGGAATAGTCATTTTAATATCTGACAAAGTAGACTTCAAATGAAAACTAATCAGAAGAAATATGGAAGGATACTGCATACTCATCATCAAAGGAAAAATCTGCCAAGAGACATTGCAATTCTTAATATTTATGCACCAAACACAAGGTCACCCAAGTTCATAAAAGAACCACTTCAACATCTTAAACCACATATTGACCCTCTCACACAGATAGCAAGAGACCTCAGTATCCTACATTCTCTAATATACAGCCGTCTAGAGAAAAACTACACAAAAAATGCTGGAGTAAACTGATATTATAAACCAAATGGAGCTAATAGATGTTTATAAAACATTTCACCCAAACCCAAATCAATATACCTTGTGCTTAGCACCTCATGAAACTTTCTTCAAAACTGACTACATACTCAGACATAGATCAAGTTGCAGCAGATAAAAGAAAACTGAAAACCCCACCCTTCATCCTATCTGTCCACCACAAGTTAAAACATGAACACCTGAAGAAAGTTTGCAAACCCATGAAAACTGAACAACTTGCTACTGATCAAAAAATGGGTTAAGAAAAAAATTAAGACTTTCTAGAATTAAACAAAAATAAGTATACAACATACACAAACTTATGAAACACAGTGAAGGATGTTTTAAGAAATATAAAGTGTCTACATGAAAAAAAATTGGAGAGTTCTCATTCTAAAAATTTTCCCAATGGCTTCAAATAATATAAAATATCTTGGGGTAACTAACCAAGCAAGTGAAAGACTTAGATGATAAAAACTTCAAGTCAGTGAAGAAAGAAATTGAAGAAGATATCAGGAGATGGAAAGATCTCCCCCGCTCATGCATCAGTAGGATTAAATATAGTAAAAATGGCCATCTTACCAAATGTAATCTTCAGATACAATGCAATCTTCACAAAATTTCTAACACAATTCTTCATAAATCTTGAAAGGACGATTTTCAGCTTCATATGGAAACACACACACACACACACACACACACACACACACACACACACCACACCCCAGGATAGCTAAAAAACAATCCTGAATAAGAAAAGAACTGTGGAAAGTATCACTAGCTCCTATTTTAAGATTTACTACAGAGCTTAGTAATAAAAATAGTACGATATTGGCACAAAGCAGACACATTGATCAATGGAATTGAACTGAAGCCTGAGACATAAATCCATACACCTATAGAACCTTATAAATCCATAATTTCCCTTTTCCTCTCCTCCTTGCCACCTGTTCTCCTTCCCAACCTACCCCTCCTCCATTTTTGTTTAGGAAAGGGCAGGCTTCCTACGCATATCAACAAAACAGGGCATGTCAAGTTACAGTAAGACTAAGCATCACCCCTTGTATTAAAGTTAAGCAAGGCAGCCCAGGGTAAGGATTAGGTTCCCAAGAGCAATCCAAGACTTAGGGATAGCCCCGATCCTACTGCTAGAAGTCCTGCAAGAAGACCAAGCCAAACATATAAACACATAAATATACACACACATACACACATACACACACATACACATGTATACACACATACACACATATACACACACATACCCACACATACACATATACACACACATACACACATACAAACACATACACACACATACAAACACATATACACATATATACACATGCACACACACATACACAGACATACACAGACATATACACACACATACACAGACATATACACACATATACACACACATATATACACATACATACACACACACACACACACACACACACACACACACACACACTTGTGGACTAGATAGGTCTCATGAAGGTTCCCTGGTTTTCATCTCAGACTATATGAGCTTCTTTGAGCCCAGATTAGTTGATTCTGTTGATTTTCTTGTGATGCCCTTGAATTCCCTGGCTCCTTCTTGTCAGCAAGATTCCATGAGCTCAGTCTAATGTTTTTCTGTGGGTTTCTGCATCTGTTTCTATCAGTTTCTGAAGGAAGTCTCTCTGGTGATAGATTGGGGTAGGCACCAATCTTTGAATATAGCAGAATATCATTAGGTATTATTACGTTGATAATTTTTCTCTCTGGTTGTATCTGGTTTGGTCCTATATCTCTGGGCAAGACAGCCTTTGGGTCCTGGCACTCTAGATAATATCAGGGGTGGGCTCAATTTTGTGGCTTGGGTCTCAGACTGGACTAATCATTGGTTGATCACTTCCACAATTTCTGCACAACCCTTATCCCAGGACATCCCATAGGCAGGACAGACTATATGTCAAAGGTTGTGTGGCTGAGTTGGTGTCCCAATCCCTTCACTGTAAGTCTTGCCTGGCCATAGGGGTGGCTACATATCCCCTATTGCTATGAGTCTTAGCTGGGATCATCCTTGTAGATTCCTAGAAATTTCCTTTACACCAGGTTTCTACCTGACCCTAAAATGTCTCCTCTTTCCAGTCAGTTCTTTCAGACACCCGATTTTTGATACAGAAGCCAGAAATATAGACTGTGAAAAAAAAGACTGCTTCTTAACTAATGGCACTTATCAACTGGATGGCTGCTTGTAGAAGGTTCCACATGGATCCGTACTTATTGTTTTGTACAAAACTCAACTCCAAATGGATCAATATCTCAACATAAAACCATATACACTAAACTTGATAGGAAAAAAAGAGAATAGCCCTGAAGTCTTTGACACAGAACATGATTTTCCAAGCAGAAAACTGTTTATGGAGGCACTAATATTTAATTAATTAATTAAATTATTAATTAATAAATGGGATCTCATGAAATTGAAAAGCAAGGAACATTATTATTTTTTCAACAGATGTCTCTCAACAGAAGAATGGGCAAAGAAAATGTAGTACATTTATATAATGGCTTATTACTCAGCCTTTAAAAAAATAAGATCATAAAATTTGCAGATAAAGCAATAGAAGTATAAAAAAGTCATCTTCAGTGAGGTAACCCAGATTCAGAAAAACAAATATGTATTGTATTTACTTTTCTGTGGATATTAGCTGTTAAGTTGATAAACAATCTGCAATTCAGCACCACAGTGGTATAGCATTAGGGACTATGGAAGGGGGGAAATAGATATCCCTAAGAAAGGCAAATAGAATAGATAGTTATGTGTGGACTGGGAGACTAGCTGGAATAATTGAATCAGTGGAAAGGTATAAGTAAGAAGGGTACAAGGAAAGGAATATGAGGAGAGACAGATACAATTAAGGGCTATTTGAAAGTCTATATGGAAATCTAATACAGTAAAAGCCTCTTAAAATATATAAATACTTATAGGCAATCTAAATGAAATCGCTAAATAGTGGGGAGACAGATGGACACCTCTTGTCACCAAATGAAATTTCCAGTACTGGGATTGGGCTACATCTAATTAAATTGTTGGTCAAAATGGTCTCATGGGAACCCATAAACAATCTAGGCTATTGTCAAAACTATAGGTTGCTCTCCACAAACTGACAGCAAGACCCCATTGCTGAAGGGAATAACTGCACACTCACTGAACGTAAGAAATAGATCTTGTGCTCACATAGAGCCTTCACCCCTAAGTGTTAGCATCTTTGGTACAGAAAGCTCCTCTGTAGGTTACCAAAAGAGAAATGTGAACACTAAGCCAGCCATAAACACGTTGATATACAAAGGTATCCTGCCTTCAAGATACAGTAAGGCAATGGTTGCACAAAGCATGAGGTTTACCACTCTGAAGGCAGCAGGACCTGTTAGAATGTAGCCTAAAAATGAGCCAGGCTAAAGTCACATGCAATAGCCAACTTTATTCAGCGAATCAGACAATTTGTACTCTGAGGTTAAGAAGAATCACCTAAGTAAAAAGTAACAGGTTCACAAGTATGCATTAGTGAAGCTATTAAAAACAAAGAAAAATATCTCAGAATTATAAAATGAACAAAGTTTATAAGTAGGAAGCCTACAGAAGTGGCTTCCACATCACTCTCCCTCCATGGGTGCATGCCTGCATCGCATCAGCATTGGGTATGTATTTTCTGTTGCTGTGATAAAACGCCATGACCAAAGCCACTTAAGGGAGAAAAAGTTCCTCTTGGCTTGTGGCTCCAGAGGGATGAGAGTCCATCATGGTGGAGAAGTGTGGTAGCAAGTGACAGGCAAGGCAGAAGAAAATTAAGCTTGCTAGGTCATGGTAGTGATGATGGTTAGGATGGTCTAGCTGGGTCTACTATACACTAGTGAATGTTAAGTCTTTTCATTTTTGATCTCTGAAAGTTAAGAAATAGTGATGACTGTGTAGTGAACTATCAATAGCTTTAGTTTGCTATAGAAAAATTTAAGTCTAGTGTACTAAAGTAGATGAGATATTATTGACTAAGGCTGGGGCTCATGTTACAGTACTGTTAGTCCAGTTTCTCAAGAGGCTGAGGTAGGAGGATTACAAGTTTAAGGATCACCAGGGCTATAGAGTAAGTTCAAGAATAACTTAGAAAACTTATCAAGATAGACTTTGTCTCAAAAATTAACCAACAAAACCAAACCATCCAGCAACAAAGAGTAAAAGGGAAATGGGCATTGCCGCCTAGTGGAATACTTGCCCTAAATTTCATCCTGCATAAACAACATTAAGTTTTATGACATTTTTACTTAGCTATGTTTGTTACTTTGAAGCTACATATTGAACTTTATACCTGCTCTGCTACTGACTCACAATGACAGCCTTCTACTTGACCACTTTTGATCTGTAAAAATAGCATTATCATATATTTCATCAAATAGTTTCTTGCCTGGGGAAAAATACAGTTGCAAGATCTTTCTCTAGATTTCATTAAGTAAATAAAACTTGTTGCTAAGTTTTGAGAATAATGTTTGGAAAGAAATATAACATGTGACAAAATTTATTCTATGGAAATTTACCACATATGGGTTAGTGTTTAGACCTCTTCTTCTTCAAGGTAGGTCATTGATACCTGCTTCACATTGGAAAGCTCGGGCCTAAGAGATGCTTATCTGTGGTAGTGGGTGCTTGTGACTTTGTCTTCTCTGTCCCCAGAGCTCTGCTCCTCTGAAAATGGATGGTCCCATTTCTCCAGCTCATAGCAGTGTCTTGCAGCAGTTACTGCATTGAGCAGCAAAGCCCAAGCTTAAAAAGCTAAAGTTGATCACTTCTGAAAGAATCATTTGCTTTTCAGATCATTTGAACTGAAGAATTCTTGGATAACCAGAAGAATTAGCAATACATTTGGGGCTCTATCTATCTATCTATCTATCTATCTATCTATCTATTTATCTATATATCTATCTATTTCTGTAAGTAGATTGGGAAAAATTTTACACAAAGAAATAATAATTTCCTTGGTGACTGATGCCAGGAACATTCTGTTTTGATAAGTTGAATTCTATCGTCATTATATTAAAGTCAGAATAGAGCTTTTGACTGATGTATACATTCCTCTCCTAAGCTTCTCTTACTTTCTGGAACTGAGGCACTACCCTTGTTCAAAATTCTTTCTTCCTCCTGGATTTACATTGATGTTGGCAGGAACTACAGAAGAAACAATGAAAACAGATTCATGTAGCCCTTTCCACCCATCATTTTTAATCTTCCTTGCACTTTATAACACACTCTTCCACAGAGGAAGAGAGTGCTATTTTTACTTGATGTGAATATAAAAGTAATTTGTTGCCATGGTGATGCAGTCTTTCCATGCTGTGTTTTCCAAACATAGCCTTTGCTAAAGGTTTTAGGGAACCAGTCACTCCTGACATTGTTCATATACAACTGCATGCTTCCCTGACTATGGTGGGCCCAACACTGGCTAAGCCATAAAATTCAGATTTACTGTTTTTGACAGTGAATTTTAAGTTTTTTTCTCATGTATCAATATGAGCACCTTAATAAGGGGATGCTGAACTAAGCCATATTGGGACCTTGGGACCTCCTGTCCTAGCTGGAGATGTGGAGAAGAGAGAGTGACTGGAAGGAGTGGGAGGGGGAAGGGAGCTTGAACAAGGGTATACGTGGATAGAAAATGTGACTTTATTCATAATAAAAAAATAAAAAAATTAAAAAAGGAAAAAGAAATACTATTATTAATATCAGGGTTTCACTGGCTTCGTAACATTTAAAGGCTTGGTTTATTTTTTTAAGTTTTATGGAATGATATATGTATTTGTCTTAGTTTTTTAAGTTATAGTAGAATTCTGTAGTAAGTTCAAATTTTCTTGTGTTTGTTTTTGTTATTGCTGTTTTTTATTTTTAGAATGGAGTATTTTATTAGTATTTTAAGTATTTTGAGGTTATGAAGTATGCATTTGTTAAAATCATTCATTGAATTTAGGTTTTATTTTGCTATCTAAATTCTCACCAGTTTTTTTTCAGAATCTTCCATTTATCGAAACAAATTTATAATGTATGTCCTTATGATTTTCAGGAATTTCATTCATATCTGTTATAATCTTTGTGTTTTAATTTTTAGTTTTATTGAAGTAGGTCTTCCCTTTTTTGTTTAATTTGGTTAAGAATTTGTATTTAATCCTTAAAAAATAAATTAATTAGCTTAAAAAAAGAAATGCCATCTTAAACTTTTCTAAGGCTATTTTTTCTATAATTTGGTTTTTTTATATATTTAAAGTGTGTGTACATGTGTTTAATAAATATATTTATGGCATGGCATATATCTCACTGACCCTGTCAAAGCTAGAGGACAATTTGTTGGAACTAGTAATCTTCTACCAGGAGTTCCAGCAATCCAGCGCAGGACAGAAGGCTTGGCAGATATGCACTCTTACATACTGAGCCACTTGTTAGCCTCATAATAACTTTCTTTTATAGTAAAGTTTTCTTCTATTATGTATCATATAATAGGACATTGGATTTTTATTGTTATTGTTTGTGATTGATACCTATCTCTCTCTCTCCTACTACATTAGAAATGTTAGGGGTGAAGAGCAATTTTTCAGGTGCCTTTCAGCCATTCGTAGTTCCTCTGCTGAGAATTCCCTTTTTAGATCTGAACCCCATTTTTTGATAGGGTTATTCAAGGTTTTGGGCTCTAAATTCTTGAGCTCTTTATATACCTTAGAGATCAGTCCTCTGTCACTTGTAGGGTTGGTGAAAATCTTTTCCCATTCTGTAGGCTGTCGTTTTGTCC
>PVIH01018367.1:0-38753 GCA_004025045.1 Sigmodon hispidus | reverse complement strand
CTGTGCCAATTTGTAGAAGTGTGTTTCCCACTTTCTCTTCTATTAAGTTCAAAGTGGTTGGGGTTAAGTTGAGGTCTTTGATCCACTTGGATTTGAGTTTTGTGCAGGGTGACAGGCTCGGATCTAATTGCATTTTTCTACACACTTCCTTCCAGTTATGCCAACACCATTTGTTAAATAAGCTATCTTTTTTCCAGTGTCCCATTTTTTTTCTATGAGGTGTAGTATAACTGAATTTATGTTGAGGTTTTTGATCCACTTGGACTTGAGTTTTGTGCAGGGTGATAAATTTGAATCTATTTGCATTCTTCTACATGGCACCATAGAGTTATGCCAGCACCATTTGTTGAAGTTGCTATCTTTTTTCCATTACACTTTTGGCTTCTTTGTCAAATATTAGATGTTCATAGATGTGTGGATTAATGTCAGGGACTTCAATTTGATTCCAAAGATTCACAAGTCTATTTTTATTCCAGTACCAGTTTGTTTTTATTGCTGTAGATCTTGAAGTCAGAGATGGTGATGCCTCTCAAAGTTTTTATATTGAACAGAATTGTTTTGGCCATCTTGCATTTTTTGTTTTTCCATATATAGCTGAATGTTATTCTTTCAAGGTCTGTGAAGAATTGTATTGGTACTTTGGTGGTGATTGCATTGAATCTGTAGACTGGTTTTGGTAAGATTGATGTTTTTTACCATGTTGATTCTACCTATCCAAGAGCTTGGGAGATCTTCCATTTCCTGATATTTTCTTCAATTTGTTTCATCAATGACTAAATTTCTTTTCATACAGGTTTTTCATGTCTTTGTTAATTATTAAGCCTTCAAAAGTTTGTCTCCACATTATGAAGGCTTATATGTCTAGAGAAAATAGAACATTCTCCTGTAGCCTGAGACCAGCATGAACATTGTTTTTTCAGTTTCCTCAGAACCTGGCAGATTATTTCCATGGCAACTGGCCTTCTTTGTGATCTCTAGCACCAGTCAACACCCTCCAATGTACTGACCTAGCAGAGTCCATTGTTCTTAGTTAATGGTCTCAGTCACCTAGCCACAAGCAATTGCACCCACTTCTTTCTGAGACTAAATGACTCATCTCTGTGTTCCATGAACAACTTGCCACATATGCTCAGCTAAGCTTCTTCTGGTGCCTCTATATCTAAAGGACTTCCACCACAGGCCAACCATTCTGTCTGTCAACCAAGGGCTCCCTTTCCACAATTACTACCCAGGTGGAATGTACCATTTTTCTCTACAATAATGAAAGTACTGACCCTGCTCACATTCCCACTAAATCCAGGCACCTACTATGTGTCAGAGATAGGTCCTTCCCTACCTATTCTTTCAAGTATCTTGGGGCACATAAATCCTCAATGACTTCAGAGAAAAGGCCTGAAGGGTTTTTCTAACCTTTAACCTGGATGCTTTCCCAGTATCTTGTTAAGCTCTACTCTTACTCATATGTAAAACCTAGCCACAGAAATAAAGAGTGTATATTGTTTTAGACCCATGATATAAATTAAGTGTCTCATAAAAGAAGTTCTAGCTGTTGTTCAGCATCAAGCTATAGAGCTGAAGAAAAGTCTGAGTATAATGCATGTGGATAAGTCTGCTAAAGAATTACACATGAAAGAGGACACCTGGTATCTTGAACTCAACCACCCAAAGATACAGATATTTAAAGATGCAGATCATGGTTGCACAGAGATCTGTAATTGCAGAAGTCCCTCCAGCTGAGATTCTGTTCTGTAGCCAAGGAAAGGTATGAGATTTAAGAAGTCTGTTCAGCTTCTGTCTCAGGAGCAACTCAATATAATCATCATTTATATCACCAGTTTCCTATGTTTAGTTCTGAGAAGGAAATAGAAATAGATAAGATATGTACTTCAACCCTAGAAGCTTGAAGCATGCAATAGTAGCTGTTTGGATTACTGTATTTTGAATATATGATAATGTTTTTATATGCTGATGGAACAGATACAGATATTCATGAAAAAAATATAGCATTCTGGGATTTAAATAAATGAAATGGGTTCTGTAGAAGAATTAAGAAAAAAAAACAGCAATCATGTTACCAACTGAGTTCACTTCTCTGTGAAACCTGTGAAAGAAGTTTTGTAGAAAACAGTATCAATCCTTTTCCTAACTTTGGTTTATAAGGGCAGAAGACAATCTCAAAACATAGACTCTGGATAATGGCATCAAACATCATTTACACATAAAATTCTATAGCCAATTCCTAACTAAACATGATGAAAATTCCTTTGAATTAATGTATTAATACAAATCATTCTATGTTTAGAGTTTATTTGTTGGGATCTGTGTTTTATAGCTTTTTCCATTTAAAATGATGGGAACAGAGCTACAAGATATCTCAGTTAGGAAAATAATTGAAGCACAAGGTTAGGGACCAGAATTCATTCCCACAAACCCAAAATAAAAAAAGCATTCTAGATGTGGGCAGGTAAAGACATGGGGATTTAAAACAGACTAGTCAGGTCCCCTAGTCAAGCTCCAAGTTCAGTAGGAGACATGTCTCAAAATTTAAAGTGGGAACTAAATGAGGAAGATATGCAATGTTAAACTCTGGCAAATATGCACATATATTTATACTCAGTAACACATATATACATATATGATTGTATACATATACATACACAGAAATGGTGGGAAATAAGTCCATTTTATTAATGTTAGGGATGTTTGATGGTAATTTAAAGTCTGATTTTTTTTCTTAGCTGGTGAATTGCATAGTAAAGAGGATGTGTAATACACAGAGAGAAAATTCTACAGTTTATTAGCACCTTTATAATCCAAACATCTTAAACTACATCTGTATATAGTTTCTCTCATACTCTTCTCAAAGTTTATAACTCTTCTCAAGCATTTGTTGGGTCTCTTTGCCAGTTTTATTTGCACTGTTTCTTTTTCCTCTCAAATATTATTCTCAATCTTCCTCCTAATTAGAAAAAAAATGATGCAAAACAAAATAAAGGTATTCTATCTATATGTCCATTCAATTCTTTACTGACCTTCAATGGCCAGATGAGAATGTACATCTATGAAGATCTTTAAAAGACAGCTGACAGACAGGAAAATGTATTTCCTCTTCAACAAGCTGATACTTAGTGAAGGAAAATATTTCCATTTCGGTTTATTTCTTTCTGAAAAGTCAAACCATCCCCTGAGATAATAGGAACGATGGTTTCTCCTCTCTGTCTCTGTCTCTTTTTGTTTCAGTCTCTCTTCTCCCTTCCCGACGTGTGTGTGTGTGTGTGTGTGTGTGTGTGTGTGTGTGTGTGTGAAAGGGAGAAAGAGAGAGAGTGAGAGAGAAACAGAGAGGGAGAGAGAGACAGAGAGACTCAAACTAGAAGAACTAAGGAGTCACCACCAGGGTGGGTCTTGAGGCTTTGTAGCCCAAGTCTGTGTCTTCCTTACTCTGATTCTTAAGTGTAGACATAATGCGCATCAGCCAGCCTCTGGTGCTCCTGTTACATGTCTTGTGCCTTCCTGCCTACTGCTATGTCATCCCCACCATGAAGGACTATATCCACCTTGACATGTAAGCCAAAATAATATCTTTCTCTGTTATGTAGATTTTTGTCAAGGATTTTATCTTAGCAATTAAAAAAAAAAAACCTCTTTTCCTCCCTTTCTCCCAACTCCAGAGTGTGTTTGTGTCTGTGTCTATATGTGCACATGCATGTGCATGTGTATGTATGTTTCTGTGTTTGCATATTTAATTGCAGGTGTGTTTGCATGTGCATGTGTAGTATGTATTTACATGTTCATATATGCATTTGGAGGCCAAAGAATAACTTCAGAAGTTATTCCTCAAGTACTGTCCACCTTTTTGGAGACAAAAATCTTCTACTAGCTTGGAAGTCACTAAGCAGACTACTCTGAAGAGTCACTGAGCCTTAGTAATCCACTTGTCTCTGTCTTTCCAGAATTTAGATTACAAGCACAAGTCAAGAAACCCATGTTTTGTATGTGGGTTCTTGGTCTCTAACTTATGTCTACATACTTTTCAAAGCAATCGGATTTCCAACTGAACTATTCCCATAAGCCCCTGTGCATAAAGTTGTCCAGAAACTTTTTTTTGAGTAACTTAACTATGAAATGCTACTCAATGGTTTATTAAAAGAAATTGTTAAATTCTCACTTCCTTTCTGGTTTCTTTAAATTGATTAGAATTTTACAGCCTTTCTTCTGAAATATGTTGTATAAGCAAAGACTTTGCTACTTTCAAATCACAACCCTTTTTCTTGGCACTCCTAAAATTGACTTTCTGTCAGTCTAAATATAAAGAGAAGAGAGTAACTGTAAGTAGAAGGAACAACAGTGGAGAATGGGAACAGAATAAGGCAGTATAAGAACAAAGAAAATGTTTGACAATTGATGAATCTTATAATTTCCTGGGAAGACATGGGAAAAAACAACCTCTAGTTAATTAACAAAAATCTCTAACTTGTTAAGAGTTCAAGATTTTATGGATCTGTTTTCTCTCCAATGGGCAATACTTATTCTTCAAATGGACTTATTACCCCTACCTTAATGAATTTTGTTAATGAATGCTAATAGAGTTCAGTATAGAGAAAATTGTGGAAAAGTACATGTGTTGCAGAATAAAGTACCTTAAGTAAATTTCACATACTATGATACCTTTGTGGACTTATTTTTCCTCCAGAAACTCTATGAGGTCACAAGAAAGCTATTTTCCTATCTTCTCCACATCATATTTTAATAGGATGTATTTAATTGCTACTATTTAGATATTCCCCATGTGCTAGCACAGATTATCCAATGCAGTCATCCCAGAAATAATTGCTAAGATAAAGTAAGCAATGATTAAATTGCATTGAAATAAAGAAATATCCCAGCTAATTATGTAGCTGGTGTTCAACAGTATGGCTTTAGCTTTCAAAATCCACTTGTTAGAATAGAGACTCTGTGAGAGATATTACAATATCCACCATCATAATATTAGTCACATTGTGATTTTAAACATTATTGACAGTAATAAATGCATTTTCTAAGATGTTACAACCCAAAGCTATATCTGTATGATATGAACATGGCACAGAGTCCGAGAGATTTTTCTGTTAATTGTTTTATTACTTTGACCAAATATCTTACATAAAACAGCCTAGCTCATGGTTTCAGAAGGCTTCACTATATTGAAATGGGAAAACATAGTTCAGCGACTCTGGGTATGGCGGATAGGAGACATAAAAAGGTGGTAGCAGGAAGTATTGGGGCAGGTTATAGTGTCCAGTAGATACAGCTTCACTGATGTATTTCCTCTAGTTAGTCTCCACCTTCCATAATTCTGACACTGCAAATAATATATTCAAACTTTCAGTCCATCTACAAATTAATTTATTTATTAGGTGAGTGTAGAGGTATTGTATTTTGTTCCATTGTAGTAATTGTACCGCCTACTAGTTTAATAAAAACACGGATTGTCTGAAGGCAGATGGGAAGTGTGGGTGGGGCTACCAGACTAAGAAACTTCTGGAAATATCTGAGAGCAGAACACAGATGCTGCAGGGATGTGACAGAGACATAATAAGAAGACAATAGCAGATAAAGAGGAAAGAAGCTGAAATGCTGCTCTAAGAAAAGTTACCAAGTTGAATGGCCAAACAGGATAAGAATGATGGGTTAGTTTAAGTAAAGAATAAGCAAGTTATATGCCTGGTCCAAGACAATCAGCATAAAAATAATGTAAGCATCTGTGTGATTCTGTGGGACTACATTTCTCGCCTAGACCAGACTGCCAGTTAAACCTCTGGTCAAGGCGAGAAAGTCCAGGCCAGAAACCTAATACAACAGTTAAGGGCTCTCTTTACCTGTCTCTGGAAGTATCCTTACCAATAAATGCAGACTTACATTTTCTTTGTGCCTTAGGCATTTCCCAGCCCAGTAAATTGACAGTCAATATTAACCTCCAGATGGGAAAACTATACATACTACTTTCAGTTATTTTCAAAACTAGGTTTCCTTAGATAAACTTCTCCAGTCAGTACACAGTCTGAAGCAGATGCTTCCTTGTTATGGAGATTCACATGTGGATCTAGGTAGATGCTTATCATGCAAAGTCCTTGACATGTAGGCATGAGCTCAAATTATATGCAAAATTGGGCTGGTATGATAGCATGCACCTTTGATCCAAGCTTTCTGATGGGTATGGTGTACATAGACAGGAAGATCCCTCAGAAGTTCTTGGGCCTGATATCTTGGAGTATGCAGCAGTAAATAAGAGACCCAGTCTTTATAAAGGTAGAAGATGAATAGGTACTTCTGAGGTTATCCTCTGATCATTACATATATGTGAAAGTCCACATGCACGTACAATCATACACACACACACACACACACACACACACACATGAGTATTTTGTATCACAAACATACACATACATGCAAACACAAGCACACAGAGACAGATTTAAAAACAGAATACATATGTATCTCCAATGTTTCTTGAATTTCCACTACATGTGACAGTCACCTTTGGGTTATCCAATAAAATAACTCCTGGAATCCTTTCAAATCTCTTTTTTATCTATAGTGACCGTAAAATGAGTTTTCAAATGCCACACCCCAAGACTGAAAAGAGTCATTATCTCCCCCCAAATATCAGATTTGCTAGAGGACGTGATCAGTCTCTAATTTGATGACAGTGGAATTTTAGCACGTTTTTGTCATCATGGCAGTGCTTTTCCTATTTGGACAAAAGTATTAATTGTGAGGTGACTCAGTGATTAAAAGCACTGGATACTCTTCAGAAAACCTGAATTTGATTCCCAGAACCTCTGTGCAGCTCACAGTCATCAGCAACTTCAGTTGCAGGGAACCCAGTGCTTTCTTCTTGCCTCGGAGGGCAGCAGCTATTCAGAAATGCATGCAGCAACACTCAAGCATATAAGTTAATTAAAAAACCATAAATTAATAGCACAAAGGATTTTATTTTATCCTTTCAAACAATAAGTTTGATAATCTCAGTTCTGTGTACTTGGGAAAGAGGAAGCCTTCATCAGGGATTGAAAACAATGAATATTTTGTGCATGGGAGAAATACTGGTACACTGGCAAATTGACGCCAGTAGCAACATATCACATGAGAAATATTAATTGTCATCAGGGTTAAACAACTTATTTTCTCCCACATTACAGACAAATATAAACTGAGGAATAGGAAGCAACTTAAATGCTTCAAATTTCTTCACCACTTACTTTTCAAGACCTATATCCCTTTATCAGAAAACAGATACCGAAAGCATTCAAAATATTAACAAGGATTAGTAGAAATATCCAAACTTGTTTCATTCTTAAGAAATAACTCCCAATTCACCTCTTGCATTTACATGCACACATGTGCACATTCATAAATAAAACATGCACACACACACACACACACATACACACACACAGAGGATTATAAACTCAATGATATGGGCCCCAATTTTTTTCCTAGAATTTAGTAGTCTATTGAGGCCATTCCTTTGACAGGATGGCAGGAATATTATACTCTTTTTTTGAGTTGAGACCAGAAAACAAGATCCTGCCTTTACTGAGAACATGTTTCAATCTTACCACGCCAGATTGGTTTAGGTGAATTCATAGAGAAAATGATCACCCTGCCCTTAGAAAAGCCAGTGAATACTCATAAATGACTCATGTGTAGGATATTTCTTTCATGCAATCTTCATAATTGTTGATAATGTTGATCACATTTGCTAATACAAAAGCTAAGGCACAGGGAAATCAGCCAGAGGTACTGTGTTGTAAACTTGGCCACATTAAGGAACTTTCTGGTATTAATCACTTGCAGATACACACAGTGGAAAAAACATTAACAGAGGTTGAAGAGTTGCTTCAGAAGTCAAGAGCACATACTGATATTGCAGAGGAATAGAGCTCAGTTCCTAATACCCATCACAACCTCCTATAAGTCTAGCCTCAGAGGACTTTGGTCCTCTTCTGGGCATCTTCCCACATATGTACAAACCCACACACAGGCACACATTTATATATAATTAAAAGTAAATGTTAAGAATTAATTAACAAATAGCAAGTTGACAAAACAGTAGTTAAAAGAGAATAATAAAATAATATACATATTTATATATCCACACATATATGTTTGTAAATGCATTAACTGATGTAATTATTTTTGACAGTATACAGCTATCAGCCATGACTGCATATCCAGCAGCAGTTATCCAACAGCAATTGCAAACCCATTCTACCCTATGCCAAACAAGATAGTGCTCCAGGATCATTAAGACTTCCACAGATAATCTAGCATCTATAGTGTGTATGGGTCAACTACTGAAACACACTGAAACATTTTCCATAGGATACCTTCAGTCACTTGATGGGTACTGATTAAAGTCATGGTTAAGGTGACCTGGTTACACAGCAGTAATTAGTAAACACATCTTGAGATTCCGATAGTCTAGGTACCTGGTGTTTTTTAGCCTTAAGTTCCCCATATTCAGAGCTGACACAAAGTCTATAAATTCCCACAAGACAACTTAACCCCATATGGTCTTCACAACCTCTCTACAGTTCCAGTTTTGATGACTTATTCATTTTTACATTTTGTTGAAATCAATTCAAGGAAAATCAAGTTAGAGAACACTTAACTCAATTAAATCTTTTCATCATGCCAATCAAATATATTAAGAAAATTTCTAGAAGGTATACCTGTGTTCTGGCCTGCCTTTTCCAGGAGTCAAAGGAAAAGACTACCTCAGACAGATATTCACTTGTAAATTTTTTTCCAGAAGTTGTATATGCAAAAGTGCTGTTTTATATCAATTTCTTCATAATATAAACATTCCCTCAAGGAAAGGGTAAGGCACATCATAAGTTCCAAGAAATAAACTTCGTGTGCCTAGGAAAGTCTAAACATTTAAGATTTACCAGGTACTCTCCACATAGTTGTTGAACCAATAAACAGTCCTACAAGTAGACTCTCCAAGGTTGCAGTTTTCATGAGTGGTCATCCATATTGGTATGAGTTTTTCAGTGATGTTGTTGGCATTAAGATATCCCTGTCCCTGTAAGTAAACCATTACTTACATTACTTGTATTTCTGTAATCATGATAATACTGGCTTACCAAGTTGAATTTTGGTGCAATTATTCCTTTTGACTGTCTTTGCTTCACTTTGTGAGAGGATAGTTTGTAAGTAGCATATTTCATAGGACATATGTATTTGTATGACAAGTTTGTATTACTTCAGGATTTGACGGAAAAAACTTATCATTAAACATGGATACTCTCAGACTTAGAACACTATTCCTTGGTATGATTGTTGGCATGCCAAATACTTGATGGGAAGATAAAAAAGGATCCCCCAAAACAGGTTTCTTTGAGTGTAGTGGGATTATGTGTTATATTGTATGTAATTTTCCCATCTATGGGTTTAATAAAAACACTGATTGGCTGAAGGCATTCAGAAAGCGTGGGCGAGGCTATCAGGCTAAGAAAACTCTGAGTACAGAAAGAATAGAAACAGATGCCACAGAGTTGCTGGAGCTACCAAGAGATGCAGAGGAAATGCTGCTGAGAAAAGGTAACGAACCACGTGGCTGAACAAGATGGGTTGAGTTCAGATGAAGGAGTTAGCAAGTTATATACAAGTTATATACAAGAGTCTGTGTGATTATTTGAACCTAAGTGGCATTGGGGCTGAGAGTGGGTCCAAACTTCTGGTCTAGACCGGAAAGTCCAGGCTAAAAACATATTACTACATTTCAGATCACTTTTATTTTATTTTTTTGTCCTTCAAACACTCAGGATCAAATCTATTTTCACAGAACAGGCACATGCTCTACAGCCTAGATGAGCTATAGTCTCATGCCTTATATTCTATATCTTTCTCTTTTCTGGAAATAATTCATAGAAACTAGAATTGTTCTTTTGAAAGCAAATAGTAAAATTTTTAACGTTTATTCTTTGGTCTCTTCAACAATTACTACTATACCTTTTCATGAAACAAATGGCTTGCTTGCCCTTGCAGGACTGAATAACTTATAAAAAACAGAGAAGAATAGAAATGAGTAAGACTTGTTAAATTCTTCTATTTATGTCCATTAGATCACACACCCTTTGTCCAGTCACGGCTTTCCACAACTACTTATTTTTTTTTTCCCAGCAGACAGCATACAACTGTTGATCTCTTCCAATCTTTGGATTTCCAATTCTAAAGTCACTTATGCAACACAAAACTAACATATGTATAACTTGTGTTTCTTTTCTTCTTAACCTGTCTTTCATTATAGAGATGTTAGTCATGGACCTTATGATGAGTGAAAAAATCATGTTATTCTCCACAACGCTCTTCTATACTAATCACTATTTTACAGGTTCTTGTATCAAAAATAATGACTGAGACATCAATCATTGAAAAGTAAACACTTTTGATTGTATATATACATATTATTTATTCCTTGTTTTATATAAAAATAAGCTGCAGATATTATATTTCTGAAACACTTGTATCTTTATTTAATTCTGCATTCTGGCCCTTGGAAAGAATTCTCAATCCCCTGGCAGCACTTTTCCAAAGTTCAGACTTTAACCTCTTTTGTAAGATCCATTTCTATGGCCTTTTCAACATCTCTTTTTAGTCACTCAGGGCATAAATTTCATTTTATACTTTACACACACTGAGAGTTGCTAGACAGAAGATAATTACTCATTGGAAAGGTTGCAAAAGTGAAAACTGTTTTTCAAGGTAGAATTTTGATCTGTTCTTTTTCTGCATGTTCTGTTTGTTTACCTTTTAAGTTTGCCTAGATGACTTTGGCAGTAAAAACTGTGGTACATACTACAAGCATCCTAACAACAAAAAGGTAACTCCCAATTTGAAGCTAAAGAGAATGTTATGGAGAAGGAAACAAAGCACCGAGTTCTTTGTATATGGGGATGTCATCTGATCTCCTAGAGCTGGAGTTAGAGGTCACATTGTGTTGTCTGACATGGAATCTGAGAACCAAGCTTGGTCCCAGAAAGAGTAGTACATGTACTTAACCACTTAGCTCTTCTCCAGCCTGTGCCATGATAATCTGTCACAACAGTAAGTATGTCCCATCATCATCTGGAGAAGACCACAGTTTTGCAAATTTTAACATGTTGTAACCTTTACATCTTAGATTATGCAAAGTCACATATGAAAGATTCAAATTAGCTACTTAATACCACAAAATCATGGAACTAAATATCTATTCCACCAACACTACAATCTGCAAAGCAGGCAAATAATAATATGATGATAGACATGGATATATATATATATACATATATATACATATATATATATTACTATAATATACATACAGATACTACTCATCTCAAATTCAGGATCTATATTTAGACTATGGGAAATATAAAACTTGTAGAATGTTTTAATAGGTCATTGGTTATATTGGATTATTGTCTAAACTGACAGAAAAGTAATTCTTTAGGAAAAAGTAAGAAAGAAATGCTATTTTGGTTCAGATTCTGTCTGTTCCAATGAACCAGGTTAGTTGTTTCTGTGGGGTTTTTTTGTGATGTCCTTGACCCCTCTGGTTCTTATAGCCCTTTCTTCCTCTCTTTAACAGGATCCTCCAAGCTTAGCTTAATGTTTGGTTTTGGGTCTGTGCATGTGCTTCCATCAGTTACTAGAGGAAGGCTTTCTGATGACAATTGGACTAATCACCAATTTGATCACAGGAGATGGTCAGTTAACGTTACATATCCAGTATTGCCAGGAGACTTAAATGGAGTCATTCTTGTAAATTCATGGACATTTCAATTGTATCAGGTTTCTTCTTGACTCCACAATTCCCTCTTTTCAGTCATCTTTTCCCCTCATCCAACCAACACCCCAACCTGATTCCACAAGTTCCCATCCTCACTCATGCCAACTTCAGCCGGGAGATTTCTTCTATTTCTCCCTCCCAGGGGGATCCATGTATCCCTTGTTTGGGCACTCTTTATTACCTAGTCTCTCTGGGTCTATGGATTGTAGCCTGGCTATCTTTTCTTCACAGCTAATCTCCACTTATAAGTGACTACATACCATGTTTGTCTAGGATACCATGTTTGTCTAGGTGACCTTACTCAGGATGATTGCTTTCTAGGTTCATCCATTTGCCTGCAAATTTATTAATGTCTTTGTTTTTCACTCCTTTGCTGCTCATAGCACTTCTCTATCTGCAAGAAAGTTTCAGGCATTCTTGGATGAAATAGTTTGGAGATGGGGGATGTAGATACTCTTGGAGTCTATTGTGAAAACTTTACTTTTTATGTGAACAGACACACTTCCTGAAATTCCTACCAGCCAACAAACTTCTTTAATGTTCTTGATAAATGTATTCTTCTTCATGTGTCTACAGTTAACACTAGAATAGCTTCCTAATGTCCAAAGCATCAGGTGCACAAAGAAGGGTCTCCAGTGAATAATGAACAAGAGAATCAAACTAAACCCTGTCTCAGATCACTGTGCTAGATGAAATCTCTCCAAACCACTGTGACTCCATTGTGTTATTTTTAGAGCATACCTTTTCTTAACAAAGAATATTACAGAGAATGCAAAGTTCTCTCACAACACTATAATTCCCTACCCTTCTGTAACTCTGTTAAATAAGTCATTACACGTGTTTCTCTGACATTTGGGTTGTTTATGCTTCCTAAAAGATAACAAGCATCTTTCTAAACTACTAATGAATGTCTGATCATTTTCTAAGCAAGAGAAAGCTTAACTTCCTATTACTCTTTATACTGGGCAGTAGTCTATATATGTTTATTTATACAAAATAATTCTCAAATATACTAACATAAATCTATAATTTGTCAAATATCTGAAAACTTGCAGGACACACTGTCAGAAAATTGTCATTATCTACAAGTGGTATAGAAGCAAATTTTTTCTCAAATAGCATTCAGAGAATCAGGCATTTATTTCTTTGTCTTTCGTAGAATCAAATTAAGTATGAAGCCAATAAAAATATCTGGTCATATTTTTCATTTTATAATCTCATCTCTGAATCTGATGAACTATTGATATCATAAGAATCTTTTCTGTAATCTTTCAGAGACACAAAGCCCCCAGTCTTACCTACAAATTTGTCATCAACCACATGCTAATAGCTATGTAATGGAAATTGGTATATAATTTATAAATTAAAAATCTCACACAAAGGTATATATTTGTTTCACAACTCGCTCTTAATGTGCATTTTAAACATAAAATGATTTGAAGTCATTCTATTATTTCTTTTACTTATTTTATCTCAGTACTCCATGTTAGTTTACTTTACTCTCTCTCTCTCTCTCTCTCTCTCTCTCTCTCTCTCTCTGTGTGTGTGTGTGTGTGTGTGTGTGTGTCTGTGTCTGTGACTGTGTTTGATGCTCATATAAGAATCTAGAAAATACAATATGAAGTGTCATTCCTCAGATATCACACTTGTCTTTTGAGACATGGTCTATCACTGGACCTGGGCTTACAAAGTAGGATAGACTAACTAGTTGTGGATCTTCTTGTCTCAGCCTCCCAGTTTTTGGAATATCAATCTAAACCTATCTGCTTGAGATTTTTGTGTATTCTGAAGATCAATCTCTTATCTACATGAACTACTATCCTAGTCCTACAATTTAAAAATTTAATGTGCAGAGTCAAGGAAAGAAATCAGTTAAAAAATACTACAGGTAGCTAATGGAATATGAGGGGAATAGTGACACAACTCTACCCTTCCTTGGTTGGGGAAAATTATCTTTCTGATAAATCAAACATCTCTACAATCTTCTTTCCTTCTACCTTTTCTTTCTCTATACTGAGTCACCAGATACCCACCATTAGAAAGAACATTTTTTAGATGAATGATGTATGGCTTTATTTATTCCAGAGAAATCACTGCTACAAATGCTTTCTCTTATTTGTGGATGCTGCCTTTGAAACTTTAGATATGAGTATACAATTTGGAGTAGCCAGAGATACTATGAAAATTAAAGGTAACAATGTGGGTGAGAGCAGGAGCATTAGGAAGGGGAGTAATAGAACACATTTCCTAATAATAGAAAAGGGAGAAAAGGTGGTGGAGAATTGCCTGGGGTGAGAAGACAGAGTGCAATATAGAAAGACAGGAAAGAAGGAAGGATAAATAACTAAGAAAGATAAAAGCCATAGGCAATTATAACTTTGTGGATATATTTATTTATTAATTATATTTATAACTATCTATACACATATAAACATACATAACTTTAAAAAGTGAATTTATTCCAGCCATTTGAGGAGATAATATCCTTGAAGCTATAGACTATCTAACAAAATCCTAGTATCAGGCATAGGAAGCCTCCTTTTGAGTTGTTGGTCTGGCAAAAGAACTCGAGAGGATACAAGCTAACGTGATTGCCCTTGGTGTCTTCCAGGAAAAAAGGCAGGCTCCTACACTTGAAGACATCCCTCACTTCAGACAAAATATTTAGAGGAATATCTTCAGTCTGACCTCCTCATGGAGGGCCAGTTATTGTTGCTTTGAAAAAGAAATTATGCTTTTGTTTCCACTGAAGAAAACTTATTGATTTTTTTCCAGCTAATATGGTTTGACTGACCAAAAACCTCTGAAGACAACTTATTGAGATTATTCAGCCTCATAAACTATTTTGTCCAAGATTTAACCATCATAATTCTATGTTTTTTCAGAACCCCCATAAGATTGTCAATATCCCCAAATAGCAGGAAGTAGCATAGAAAGCTATGCCCAAATTCCCAAAATATTGTTTATTAATGTTTGTTTACCGTATAAATGGTTAATGGTCATAGCTAGTCTCTTTCTAAAGAAAGGAAGATATGATATAGAAATGATAAAAATATAGATTATTAAATCTACTTTAATCCCAGAAATAACTGTGAATCTTAAAAATACTTTAAATCGGTATGGATTTTAGTTTATTGATACAAATTTAAGATTAATTTTGTTATGCTATATGCATACTTATACTCTTGTTTAAGGTGTTATGATTATGTAACTAATTTTAAATTGCAGTGTATAATTAAAAATGTGGATTAATAGACATCTCTGATAATCAACTTATCGTCATATTAGTTAAGGTTTTAAGTATTCAAAGATATATTTCAATTAGTTAGGTAATCTTCAAACACTTCAAAGACCTACAGAATATGGCATTTAAATTGTTTAAGAACTTAGACTTTTCTGGACAGCAAGACATGTCTGTTCTTGGCAGTACCAATCTATTTCAAAAGGATAATGAGTATCAGAGAAACTCCAAGTAGAGTTTACTTTTTTTGTGGCAAAGTTTGGCCATGGATCATGAGACTGCTCTTGCCTTGACTGCTTGACAATATGTTATATAAACTGGACATGCTGGGTTTATAGAAAAGTGACCTCTAAAAATATGCTAGTACAAGCTGAGATGGTCTTTCAGGTCCTCTATTTACAGAGAAAACTGCCAGACATTCTGCAGGACACAAGGAGAAGCAACTAACAAACCTTGCCAAAATGGATGGAACAGTCCTTCAAATTATCTGCTTCCCTGAAAGGGATTCAAGAGACTTGGCCTGTAGACTGAAAATGAATGCCCTGACATTAGAAAGGAACTTTAGGTGATTGTCTAGACAGCCAGACATCCCTGTTATTTCTAGAATTTGGAAGTTGGTTGCAATGTATGTCCTGTTTACTCAGGTAATATTATATTCTTATATGGGTTTTGATGGAGTTGAGGACCATGTAGTTATAATTATAATTTTTCTTCATTATGATAAAAGATAAATTAGATATAAAACTTTAGCCTCACAAAAATGGAATAGATAATAGAATATTTTCTTTAGTTTTAATAAATACAAATAGACTAAATAATTATTTGGCAATGTCTTTCTGTATGCTGTGAATAACATTCTTTAAATAAAGAAATTGTTTTGGCCATGGTGAGCACCATAGGTAGGCAGGGAAATTGGAGCATAAGAAGGAGAAGAAGGGTGGAGTCAGACAGACACATGATTAAACCACCCAAGAATCAGCATATAAGGTAACACAGGTGAACCATGGGCCACATGGCAAGACAGACTGATGAAAATGGGTTGAATTTAAATTAAAGAGATAGCTAGCAATATACCTGAACCATAGGCCAAGCAGGATGAAATTAACATAAGCATCTGTGCCTTTCTTTGAGACTTTGGAATTGCTGGGTCAGATAAACAGTATTGGGTATGTCTAAACTGTAGATATAGGCTGGCTAGAAACCTTGTATTGCAGAATATTGTAACTATAATTCTTGCTTGACAGTTGTCTTATTATATGTAATTTTGCTATGTTGAAATTTAAGCCTTCCTTTTTGATTAGACAGAAAAGGGGAAGTGATGTGGGATGTTTTTCTGTATGCTATGAATGTCTTTTATTGCCATTTGTTAATAAAAAGTCTAATTTGGCTGATGACAAGCAGCTTTAAGGCATGTGGAAGATCTAACCAGAGACAAAGTAAAAGAAGGGTGAGGTCCAACAGAAGCAGTAAGCTGCTGCCCAAGGAAGCAAGATGTAATGAAACACAGGTAAAGCAATAGAGCCATGTGGCAATACACAGAATAGTGAAATATGAGTTAAGTTGTAGGAGCTAGTTGGAATGAGTCTGACCCACAGGCCAAACAATTTGCAATTATTATAAGCCTCTGAGTAATTGTTTTATGAGCATCATCAAGACCACTGGTAGGAGAACTGTGTCCAGACATAGAAACCAGGTCAGAAACTTCTGACTACAAATGGCACTCAACAGACAGTCTGGATACTATATGTTATTGTGTTGTTTTTGAGTATTTTGGCTGCAAAGGGAGTAGCAAGAGTTGCTGAAAGACATATAATTATAAATGTTGCCTGATTAATTCAACTTATATATTTTGTAAATGCTTTGACTACAAATTTGAAGTAAAAAATATGTCATTTTGGAGAACAGATTTTATTTTTATGTCCACAGAAGATGAAAGGCTATGGATTTATTTTTGGTTAAAGAAAATAAAGCTTGAACAAGGAAAACCCCTTAAAAATAACAGATGAAAATATCCAATATCCACATCAACTTAAAGGTTTCTGATTAAGATAATCCAGCCTCAGATCACTCAAAGATTAACAGTACCACCAATCAGCAGGAAGTAGTCTAGAGAACCATGCTTACATTCCCCCAAAATGGATAATGGATGTTTGTCTTTGCTTACAGTGTTGGTTACAAGTTGTTATAGATAATTCTGAGGAAAAAGCTAAATAAAAGTAACTAGATTTGTGGTTCTTGATTTAAAAAGAAAAAAAAAGGCAACTGCTATAGGATTATCATGCACACTGTAAATATTGGTTTAATAAAACACTGATTGACCAGAAGCTAGATAGAAAGTAGAGGTGGGGCAACCATATTAGAAGAATTCTGGGAAGTGGAAGAGCAGAGTGGTGATGTCAGTGAGAAGTAGAGAATGCAAAACAAGAATGATTCACTCAGAAAAGGTACCAGGCCATGAGCTTAAACATAATTAAGAAATATAGGCTAACTTAGAGTATAGGAGTTAGATAGTAATATACCTGAGCCATAGGCCAAACAGCTTATAATTAATATAAGCCCTTGTGTGATTATTTGGGATTAAATGGCTATGTGAAAGGCTGGGCAGAACACAGAAACTCCTGACTATAAGCTCTTTTATTTTAAGAAGAAGCCATGATAGCTAACAATGGAGAAAAGCAATCAATAGTCCCAGCTAGCTGTAATATCAATGAACGACAACAATGACTAGCCTTGAAGGGTATTCTGAAAGGTATGTATCTTGGGGATAACCAACAATCACCTAATTGTATTAGAGCCTGATCAATAGAAGAAAATTTATGTCTAACACTGTAAATTGAGCCAAATACCTTGGATGATGAGGCCCTGTATTATTGAAGAGAATATATTACTGTCGCTTTCCTAAGCCATCATAATCCCTAACCACATTATAAAAACTTACATGTATAAACATAAGTAATTACAGTTCTCTCTCACCCTTCATCAAATAATCTTTTTTTGTTGTTGTTAGAAAGAGAACACAGAGGCTATGATTGGTTAAATTTCAGAGATCAATTGACCATAGTATCCCAGCCCCAATTAATAAATTTATAAAACAAAGACCATATTTTGCACTCACGAACATCATAGAAGAAGGGAAAGAAAGACAGAAAGACTGTTAAGACCAGGACAGCTATTGTGAGATAGTACCTTATTTAAATAAAAACAAAACAAAACAACAACAAGAAAACAAAAACACAGCAACAGAAATAAACAAACAAAAACTACAAGAAAAACATAGGCTACAACAGGGTGGGGCTGGGATGAATTGGGAGAAAAGTGAAAAACTGAATATGATCAATATCAGTAAAAGGAGACAAGTAATCACTGCTGGAAGAATGAGAATTAACTTCTCCCAGTGATGAACTCTACTATTGGTTGTCCAATGTGAAGTGGTCAGCCCAGAAACTGAACATACACAAACATCAAAATTGGACTCAACAAGTTGTGTTCATATGTATTTGTGTGTATATACATATACATATTTTATGCATATTTGATGATAATCAAAGAAAAAGAGACCATTAACTTGAGAATAGAGGAGCATAGGCGTGTTTCAAAGGATAACTGAGAGGTTCTGGAGAAAGGAAAGAGATGAGAGAAACTGATGGAATTCCATCTTAATTAAAACATATTTAAAAGAAATTTCATATGGCATTCTGTAAGAATTAGTAAAATGATAGTGAATTCTTCCCAGTCTTTCACCCTTAGCATTACATTTTGTGCAGCTAAACCTCACAATGCTGTTTTCCCTACTTGGTAAGACCTACATCCACTGTTCCATGTTCTATGAGCTATAGTAATATTCTTTTCTCCCATTATTCTTTTACATTTGAGCAGAGAGAGAAGGTACCTGTTTTTTTTTTTTAAATCACTCTCCTCTAAGTGGATGTTATTCTATCTGTATTCTATATGTATTATATATATATATATATATATATATATATATATATTCCACAGATTTCATCTCCTTGGTAGTGGGGATTTTGATTTTAGTTTTGGTCATCTCTATGTCTCTATGAGTCATATATTACCTTGCATAATAAATACTAACAGGTGTTTAAAATATATGAGTGTTGAGAATACAAGCTGGAATGCATACACTGCTAGAATGTCTGTAAGCATTTAGCACACATTAAATATAATTAAAACACTTGAAATTATAAAGCTTGATATCCTAAAAAGTGCTTAGAGTTTGGGCTCAGATGGTCTTGGGATTATGGATATGTCTATGTTTCACTTAGGAAGCATTATGACGGATTTCTCAGTCTTCATTTGTTTGTCTGTAGATAGTGACCATAATAGCTGATGTATTGAAAATTACAGGAGAGAATTTGAGTAAAGTAATCCCTCCTCTCACTGGCACATTATAACTAACTACTCTATTCTTGCTTCAAGATGAATGTATTTTCAAAATTTGGCTAGCCTTCTTCTTTCCCACAGGGTAATAGAGCTGTTCAAACGAACAGGCTCAGAATGGCCACTCAATCAAAATTACCAAATGTTGAAAAGGTCAGAGCAGTATAGCATATCTTTATAATTCATAGATTATGGAATGCATTAACATTCGAATCCCTCATTCTTAAAGAAAAGATTATAATAAAGAGCCCAAATGGCCACACATTAATCCTTCCTATGACAATAGCGTTTTTTTCTTTTCTTTTCTGGGAAATGTACAAATGGTAACCTCTACTGACAATGAACTTCAATTTGGACACCACACTGAGCTGCTGGTTTTGATCACAAAGAAATACCCAGGGGTAAGCAGTGGAAAATATGCTAGATGCTCACAAAGAGAACAGCTTCAAACAGGCTGCCAGTGAATTCCCACCCAACCGGTAGGTTCAGAAAATTATACCAATGACATTACTACTTAAGAATACTTTGAGCTTTTACAAGGCTGGGCTGGAACTTTAAAAAAAAAAAAGGCTTTAAACAGGCCATCAAACATTTGCTTCCAAAATTAAAAAGGCCAAAAGCCCAAGTAAAAAAGTTTATGATTAGAATGTCAAATATCTCTGTGTAGCTGTTGGTCCATTTTCAATTTAATCAGTATTATTTTTACTTCCATGACATTTCAAAAGGTTCAATAAACTCAGAGTCACCACCTGTGGGATTATAAAGAGTGATGGGGAGTGCTTAGTCCATCCCTCTGATTTTATCATTGAGGATACTGGGAACCACAGAGGGTTGTCTGAGGTCTCAAGGGTTGCTGGTGGTTAAACAAGACTAACATAAAAATCAAGCTGTCAGTGACAAATCAGAACACTAACATGAAAGAGATCCAAGTTTACACTATTTCTTATGAGATTCATTATATTTCTAAAGTTCTCTTTCAGAAAGACTTTGTAAGGTTTATAATGAAATAATCATTGTAAAAGTACTTGGACCACTTGGAGGTAAATACAAAAAAACAAAAAAGAAGCATTAGAGTTCCTTAAGTCACCTAAAGAAACTTTCCTTTTTCCAGCAGCTGTTTAGGGGTGGACTGCCTCTTCAGCATAGCATAATAACATGTCATATAAGGCAGTCAGAAAAAGTAGCTGGTGCTTGGGAGAATATAAGAAGAGTTTAAAATATAGTCCCTTGGATAAATTTTGAGCAAAATATAATATTTTTGTTTATTGATGCATATCAGTTGTGACAACAGGACTTGATGAGAAGAAAATGCTATAGCAATAACATAGTATGTGACCTGAAGGAGGGCAGGGCAGTATGTAGCCATTCTAATTATTCAAAGTAATGTTAAAATAGTCCCTGCATCCTGTATATATGTGTGTATGTACTTAATCATACGAATGTGTCTGTGTTCCTATGTATGTGTACCAAGAAGAGATTTAATTTTGATAGATAACAAAAACATAAAGAATCTTGCTTACAAGTGGATTAACCTTCATTACCCGGAATATATCATATTTCTCATTTTCTGTTTTGGTTAATGTAGATTCAGTACTCCTGGTAATGGGATATTTTTATTTTATTGTTAATTCTATCTCAGGCAAAATACTATCTTTAATTCTGAGTATTTCTTCCCTAGGCAATGGGATTAATAAAAGAATTTTCTAATCTCCCCAGACTCTGAATGTACATCCTTCAGTCAAACCAACTCTATTAGAAATCTGGACACTCTTTTTACCTGATTCCTTAAGTATCAAAATTGCCCCTTCACCTATACTTCTTTGATCTCTTATTCTTTGCTGCATCTTCAAAACATGTAAAATTAGTGCAGAACTAATTTTTGCTTCCAGAATAAGCTCTTCCCACCCACCTCATTCCAATTATGCCATACACATTTCTCAGTTATATTTAGTTTCAGGAAGCCTAAGTGGTATGAACCAAGTAAAACTTCATAACCTCTGACTTCCTCTATGGTTATGGAGTATAAAATGTGGGAAGAATTGCCTTGGTGGGCTCTAGTAACAGCTACCTTTCTCTATGATCAGAGTTCACATTGAGTGACACCTCTGACTTCTCCCTGGACAGCCCTCATTCATAAAGGATGAAATAATCTTCAACTTTCTTGATCTAGAGCAGCTTACTTTTATTTCTGTTTCCAGCAGTGTCACAGCTGCTTTAGAATCTGTCTTTTTGTTTTGTTTTGTTTTTCAATCAGGAGTTACAATCCATTCATATCTTTGCAGGACACTGGTTGATAAACTCCTATCATCTTCTATATTCACTATGTCTTTTCCATTAAACAATTGCTTTGGATGGTAGAGAAAACAATGAATTCTGTATGGTTTTTTTTTTTTTTTTTTTTGCTTATATATGCCATGTCCATTTAAAAGGAAGCCATTTGGCATTTGATTAAGCATGCTGATTGACCACATAGGCCATGAAAAAGTGTTACTGAAATCTTTCTTTAAACCTCTCCATCAACACAATTTTAGAACATAAAAACTGCTAATGAGCTAGAATTATTGATGCAGTAAAGAATTTTTCTGTATTGACTAGTATGTTTATTTAAAATCAGAAAAAAGTAATCCATAGTTTGTATTTCAACAAGACATCATTTTTAAAGTATGTGGACCATGGCTCTTATTTTTGTATATGTGTAGTTGGTGGGACTGTATGTGTGCATAGATCAATAAACTAGAAAGGGGCAATGGTGGCTTTAGAAAGAAATGTGGGAAGGGCATTAGAATATATCAATATGAAAATGGAAAGGAAGCTGCCTTATTCCTTTTCCCCTTGCTATGTTAAAACTATGTTACTCAAAACAATTTGAGAGCTAAAATTTTACCTTAATTAGTTAATGTTATAATTTATCATGATGGGGAAGTGAAGGCAGAGGGATGCTGAATCACTTGTTCACACTGTATTCATAGTCAGAAAAATAAATCAATGTTGGAGCTGGACTCAGCTCTCCTTTTTATGAATCCAGGATCCCTTGCAGAGGATATGGTCTCACCCACAGTGTACCTCCCCCCATTGACATTAATTACTGTAATCAAGATAATCCCCTACAGACATGTTTAGAAGCCCATCTCCCATGTGTCTCTAGATTCTGTCAATTTGAAAACTAATTCTAAGTATCACAGGCAACTTTGAGAGAAAAAAATATATGAGGAAGATGCAGAGATATGTCGGTGAGAAAAGATCACACAAATTAAAGTATGCATGAAAATGACATAATGAAACATATTACATTCTTTAGCAATTTCAAAATGTAAAAATTAAGATAAATGTATAATTATTATTTTTACTCCACAATTTGGCTTTTTAGAAATTTGTGAGAAAATGAGCAAAATTAATAAAAACTATTTAAACTTGGTAGAAATTCTTGATTGTCATGAGCGCTGATTGCTTCTAAAGGAATGCCACTTCCCACTGATGAAATGTGGAATTTCCTATTTATAACTTTCTTTCTTTGGGGGAATTATTAATATAGATTCAAAGTAAATTATTGAGTGCCTACCACTTATCCAACTTCAGGATCTGGGATTAAGTTTGTAGCAAAAATGCATCTGTGTCCTGAATTAATACACAAATGAGTAACCTAGATATGAATAAACACTGAGACAGAGAACAGCAATGCATCAGGAAAAGGTACCAGAAGCTCTTCAACACATTTGTCATAGAAAGCTTCAGATTTCCTTGACCTGTAACAAAAATGACAAGAAAATTCATTATAATAAGGTGTCTGATCAGACAGTGATGGCGGCTCATAGACCAGATCTAGCCCACTGTCAGATTAGTATAAACAAAATTGTGTTGGAACAAAGGAACAAGGTCATACTCTTGAGTTGATGTGTTGTCTGTGGATATTATTCTACCACAGTGAGAGGTGAACTATTCAGAAGAGCTCTTGGCCCATGTAGGTGAAGACACTTACTAGGTAGACTTCTATAAAAGGTTGTTGATTGTTGACCTTTGAGGAAAACATTCCAAAGGTAAAAGATTAATGTAAGTTCTTTAAGGGGGAACAGATCTGGGAGCAATATGTAATCAATATTGGTTACCAATTTTTCAGGATCTATAATCATGTAGGAGACAAACCTTTGGGCATATGTAATTAATAGAATTTCTAGATTGGGTTACTTGGGGTGGAAAGATCCACCTTATCTGTGGGTAACTTCACTGCATAAACTGGGGTCCCAGATTAAATACAAAAGAAAAAGCAACCTGCAAACCAGCATTCATTTTCCTCTGTTTTCTGAATGTGACTGGCTGCCTCATATTCCTTAATGGACTGTATTTTGAACTCTGTGCTAAAATAAACTCTTCTGTAAGTTGTTCTTGGGCCTAATTTTATCACAGCAACTACATAAGTAAACACTATACCTACCATACTAACAGAGGTAAAGGATCATTGAAGGGGAGGTACTCACTGTGGGGTTTAGTGTGAGAAGCAGACTGGACTTCATTCTATATGGAGAAAAAAGAAATACTTTGGAACTTATTTTGAGAATTTATATTTTATTTAAATGTTTTCACATTTGCTTATTTGTCTGTGTGTGCATGTTTACTTCCGTGTATGTGTTATAATAAATTCTCTCTTTTAGCTACATGGTACTGAGAGCTGAATTCAAACCACCTAGCTTTGCAGCCAGCATCCTTACCCAACAAGCCACTTCAAGGCTCTCTGTTTACTTTTAAAATGCTAAGCTCTTTTTAAGAAATTATGCTTCCATAAATAGGTTTTAACTTTTTGTCAACACAAGTCTATCTAAACACAATTACAGTTCTATTTTTAGCAATGATTATAACAAAAGTTCAGAGTTTGACTGTACTGAAGAAGAAACAAAATAAAGTGAACTCTGATATCCTCAAATCCAAGAATCTAGCAATGACATGAGAGATGACTGACAATAATGTAGTTTCAATCTTGGTTTTCTGGGCATCAGCTTACATGCTTTGATTGTTCTCTGTATGGTGATATAATTGGTGAAATATAAAGACAGGCTATCTATCCATTTGAATGCACCTTCCTTAAGTTCAATGATGTCTGAAACTCTGCTATTAGCAAGTCAGTCACTGGGCAGTTCCACCTAGTTTATGAAATAATTGTCCCTATTCATTTTGTTCATCTGAAAACTAATGTTTCTGAGTAGCAATTAAAGAAGTGGACATGTGAGTTAAATCAAGGTGAGAATAATTATAGCCTTTCTGCCTTGAAGAAATCCTCAACACACACAGAGATAAGTTGAAAATGCTTTTGTGCGATGGCATTTCAAACCTTCTAGACAGGCTATGACAGGGACCTAAGAAAACACAGGTTACTTCTTCTCTATCACTATATGTAAATCCTGGTTTACCCCTGTCATGATTGAGATACTACAGTAATAGTCTCTGTGTCTCTGTCTTATATACTGTAATTCCAGCTCACATGTCAAAAGTAGAATATTTCTCTTATGTGAATTGTATGTAAAAATGTAAGTAACAAATATGATCAAGTGGGAAAATAAGATACTTTTTTCTTAGGTTACTTCTGAACTTACTACCTGCCAGCAATATTGTCATGGGGTCAAGTTGGGCTGTTCAGGTCACATTATTCCAACACTGCAGAGAGAGGATGTAAGGAGAAGAGGAATGCCCCTTCTTGCAACATATGGCTCTAAGCTAGTTTAAGGAAGTGACAACATCATTTATAGGATGTAAGGGAGAATTGAGAGATATGACAGGGTTCTACACTGGTGGCAAACTGAAGAAGGAAGGAAGAAACCATGACATACAGCCAAACTCCCATCAAGTCAAACAGCATTTACCAGTACAGAAAAGCATCTTGGGACACTCAGATGTCCCTGTAACCACTAGAAGGGATACTTGTCTAGCACAAGCTCATTAGCTACTCATGGCTATGGAACATCTACAAGGCACTAATGCAACCTGGAAATGATAATGTCCACAATTACATAAACAATACATCATTAAAATTAGTTCTGCTTTTTCCATCTGATTTTTAAAAAACATCAAAGCTCTTCAAGTTATTTAAATAATTTATTGCAAATGCATTGTATTTGCTGTTCTAGAGGAAAGAAATATAACTGAAGACTCAGAGAGAAAAAGAAATAGGATGTGAGAAGGCACAGAACAAGATGTCCTCATGCATTTGTGGGGTGTTAGCTCAATGAATGAAGTGCTTGCCATATGAGAAAGAAGGTTAGAGTTAAGAGCCTTGGCAGCTGTATAATTGTTCAGGTGTGCTTAAGAGCTTGGGTGTAATTCAAGCTCATAAGTAGGAGAGAGTGGGTCCCTGTCTAGGCTCTAGTAAGATTGGGTGGTGAGGCTACAGGTCAGTTCAGAGTATGACTAAGAATTTTCCTTAAAGAAAATGTTAGAGAACAATTTTCTATATCAACCTCAGGTTGCCACAAGCATGTAAACACACATGTATGTTCCCATCCACATATGAACATGCATAAAAACATGTACGTTTGTACAAAAAAGTCAGCCAATTTCTCAGCTTAAACTTAAAAAAATGTCAAACATCAAAATATCAAAAATTCATTTATCCAAAGAGAGATCTATTAGCCACTACTATCTTCTATAATTATCAAATAACTGAGATTAACCAAAAGTGATTTGTGTTTGTATGTGTGTGTGTGTGTCCATCTGTCTGTCAGTGAGTATGGATCCAGAATGTGGTGTATATTGAATGCATGCTCTAACACTGACCTATGTAAACCCAGTCTTCAAATTCCATTTTTAGTTGGCATCAAATGTCCAAGTTTTCTTCCTCAAAGATTGTGAAGGTCAAAATCACAGAGATGGCTCAGTGGTTAAGAGCGGTTGTTTCTCTTGAACAGGATCCAAATTTAGTTTACAGTGCAATGGATGGTTCACTGTAGTGCTGCTCTAAACATGTCTTAGGTCCTGCTGAGTAGGAATCAAGCAAAGACTCAGAGTACCTAAGATATGAAGAGACAGTTCAATTGGTTTTGCTGAGATGTAGTCAGACCCTTTTTGATTTATATATTTTATCCCAATTCAAAACGTTAAGAAAGGGCTAGGGAGATTGATCAGCAGCTGACAGCATGCCCTGCTTTTACTGTGGACTTGAGTTCAGTTTCAGCCACCCTCATCATAGCTCCAGCTCCAGGGGATTTGAGGCCTATGATTTCCCTGGGCACCACAGTCATAAGTACACACACACACTCACACTCACACTCACCACACACACACACACACACACACACACACACACACACAAAAGATAAATAAAATAACATTAAGGAAATGAACCTCACAAATGTGGACTATTTTATCCTGATTTTCCAAGACAGGGTTTCTTTGTTATGTCCTGGCTGTCCTCAGGTATCAGCCAAGCATGATTTTTCCAAAGCATTTAGCAGTGAGGGAAGAGTTGTAAACTTTTTCCTTTCATTTCTGTGACAGTAATTTTTTCTCTCAGTTTTGAAGTTTATAGAACACACTAAAATAATACATATTAAGGGGAATAGAGTGATGGTAAGTGGGTTTATCACCCAAGGATGAGGACCTGAAGAGGTTGTAAGGTTGAATAATGAAAATATTAATACTGTCTCAGTTTTTAGATAAAATTCTTTAGAAAAAAATAATAGCTATTAAACACAAATGTTTTAAGAAGAAATAATTGGAGTTTTCAAAATCAAGAACACCAAGCATCACTCTCTGTTCCATTTCCATCTGTCCTCAAAAAATCAGTCCTGGAGATCATGTAGCTTTTACACATTTTTCTATAAAATACTTGAAATTTACAAGTGGGTGCTACCTGCAGGCAAAAGAAACCTCCTTTGATGATGCTTCTATACAGAGGCTTTGATTTTTGTTTTCAATAGTTCTGATTTTCAGTTTGGAAACCTGCATAGAGAAAAAAGGCAACCCAGGGCACCACTGACTGGTGCCCTGAACTGTTCCCACAGGGCATGGAAACACAGAGGAGAAGGACAAAGTTGCTGGACATCCTTTCCTATTGAAAACCTTTGTTCTTGAAGACCTGACTAGAGAAAAATGAGGACTATGACTCATGTTGGCTTAGGCAAAAAATAGAACTCTTCTGTCCCTCTGTGGACACTACATAGTTCAAAGCTCATGAGTCATTCACACTCCATCAATAATGAGACCCTTCACTGAGTAGAGATACTTAGTATGGGCTCAGATGAGAAGCCACAGAGGACACTGTGTGAAGGGCTTTGGTGTAGATAGCACTAGAGGTGATGACTGTGGTGGAGATGAATCTAGATGTTATTGCCACAGTGGATAGGAAGATAATGATGGTTCTCTGATGGCTGTGTAAAAGTAATAACTAAGTTGGTAATGGGAAACATATTTGAAGAGCACTAACGTTACCTAAGACAGAGATATCATTGTTGTGGTGGAAGGGATGGTGGTGATGATGATGGCTTGCTGCTGGCTATGGAGACTGGAGATGTAGGCGAGTGGTGATAGATTAGTAACTGGGGTTGTGTTAGAAGGTGTATGGGTAGTACATAAGGAATGGAGCGAAGAAAATGTGTAATAAGTGGGACAATGAGGATACTAAATGAACTTGTAGACTCTTCCTCAGCCTTTTATTGCCAAACTTACTCTCCCTATTATACTAATATTCTCCCACTCCAAAAATCATTTGATTTTTTTCATACTATTTCTTCCCTAGAAGAAATTTATAGGGGAAGAAACATATCTAATGAGAAATCAAAGGATAACTGTGGCAATCACTTTGTCCTGAAAATATTATCCATTCTGTTTTTAGCATACTATCCTTTCACCGAGTCTCCATGTTGGCTCAAGAACCTACTGGGGGAAACCTCAGGGCTGTTTCCATTGACACATAAAGATAAAATCAATTACATGAATAAACTTCTCTGGCAAAACTGAAGAATGCTAGCAGAAGAGTCTCAGAGGGAAATAGAAGGTGAGGACCCTTCTCAGAATCACATCATTATCCAAGCATTTTGCACACAGAGTCCCAAAGTGGGTATCAGCAGGGAGTGAAGAACATGCCACTAGCAGTCCAACATAAAAACAACATCTATTTATACATGTACCAAGGTTGTGCTGGAAAAAAGATGTCAGAAATGTTGATATTGCTGGGAAATGGAACTTTTGACATAATTCTCAAAGCATAAAGTATGTGGAATGTCTATGTAGTAATTCTCAACCCCAAAGCACAAGGAATATCATAGAAAAGGGAGTTGAAAGAAAAAGTGGTAAAAGCCAGAGATTGGACTGGCTAGGATTGCTTTGAAATTTGTCTTTAGATAGGACAAGATTATTGCCTTCTAGAGTAGCCTACGCAGAACTGGAGAAGATCAAGCCAGGCAATATTCCAACACAGGCTGAAGGCTTCACCTCTCTCTCTCTCCCTTTTGTTTGTTTATGTTTTCTTTTTATTATTATGAATAAAGTCATATTTTTTTATCTATGTATCCCCTTGTTCAGACTCCGTTCCCCCTCCTGCCCCTCCCAGTCACTCACTCTTCTCTCCATCACTTAATCTTTTACGTAATTGGTCTAGAGTCTAATTTTTTACAGGCTTGACCACTTGCAGGCTGTCCATGCTCCAGTGGATGGTTCTAACCCAGCTCACACTGGGCAGCTCTATTGTACTTAGTGGATGATTTTAAAGACAGAAAAGAAGTCATGAAAGTGGTATGGAGACATGGGTGTCTCTGGGAGGAGACAGTGGGTTAGACATAGTCAAAGTACAATGAGTGAATGAATGTAAGAAAAGCTTCAATTAATATTTGAAAAAAATAAAATTAAAATATAAAATTAAGCCAGTGGTTTGCAAAATTTAATGCAAAGTCTTTACTAAAATTGCTGATTTCTAGGAAACATTTTTAATGTTTGTGGCTCAAACTTGGGGTGGGTCCAGGAATTCTTTGTTTTTTTAGTTTGATTTTTGTTTTATTTATAAGATAGGGGTTCACTACATAACCCTTGATGATTTGAAACCATGTACACTTAGGCAAGTCTCAAACTTAAGGAGGTCCTGTGTGTTTTAAGTGCTAAAAAGACAAGCCACCATGCTTGGCTCATTGCACTTTTCTTGTTATTCACCCCCTCTCTGTGTTTGTTTGTGTGTGTGTGTGTGTGTGTGTGTGTGTGTGCATCTGCATGTATGAGCTAAGTAAGATATCTTACTGAACACATTTTTACAGGCTAGGATAGGTTGCTTAGTCATCAAACTTGGGATCTACTTGTTCTCTTATGCCCTGGTGCTAGGATTTCTGGCATATGCCACCACATCCAGCTTTTCTGAATGGGTTTCAGGGATCACATTCAGGTCCTCATTATTGTGCTGCATGTACTTTACAAACTGAACTACTTTAAGCTTTACCAGATGTTGTTCAGGTTCTCAAAAGACAGTCACCATGTGTTCTGTATACTAGCATACATAGAGAATGCCATAAATATTTGTCCATAGTTATAAACATATCTGTCACCAGTACCTATCAAAGAAACTAGAAATCCCTATTCACAGTTTGATAACAAAACTCATCCAAATGTAAGATAAATGAAAGTGAGTCAGGTGGAATAAGTGGGAAATGGGAACACACTCCTTATTATATCCACAAGACTTTGTGTTGCTGTCATTGGGTCATAAAGAAACTGTTTTGACCAATGTCAGGACAGCTTACAGCATGGTGAGAAATCCAAGCTGAGAGACAGGAGAAGAAGAGCAGAGTAAGGGAGACATGATCCAGCCGTACAAGAAGCAAGATGTGAAAGTGCCGGTAAGCCACCGGCCACATAGCAATACATAGACTAATATAAATGGGTTAATTTAAGATGCAAGAGCTATCTAGAAATAATCCTGAGACATAGACCAAACAGTTTGTAATTAATATTAAGCCTCTGAGTGATTATTTTATAAGTAGCTGCAGGACCACAGGGACCAGGCTAGACAGAAAAACTTTCAGCTCCACATAATGAGAATCTGGAAGGAGAAAGTAAAGTTGGACATTGGGGGATAATTCTACAGCCCTTAGGCTAAATCATCAAAATTGAGTGAGTCAGAGATGTCTACTATCCTTTAGAGATAAGGAAGTAGATGTCAAGGAATTTTTTGGATGGGGAGGTTGCCTGAAATTTTTGTCTAAGGCTTTTGGGAGATGAAATAATCAAGGATTCCAAGTCTAGGGATAACAAGATAGCATGAGCTGGGGAGGTGGTACAGTGTGGGAAGTGCTTGTTGTACAAGCTTGAATACCTGAGTTCAGTTCCCGAGAAACCCTGTAAAATCATCAGGTGTAGTGGTGCAGGCCAGCACATCAGGTACTAAGGGAAACAGGGACAGGTGTGCCTCTAGCTCATTGTCCATTTAGTCTAGCTGAAATATTGAACTTCACGTAGGTTCAGCAAAAGACCCCTTTACAAAAATTAAGATGGAGAGTAACTGATCAGCCTCAGTTAATATACATACATGCTTACACGTGCACACACACACACACACACACACACACACACACATACACCCACCAATCCTTTCAGTAGAGAGTTGTAATGGGTTCAGCATAAGATTATCCACCATCTGAGCATTTGTTACAGATATAAATGTTCATGCTCCACTCCAAAATACACTTTGAGCCTGAAGCTCAACAATTCATACTTACCAAGTCTGAAGTTTGGGATCCCCACACTAAGGAAATACTTGCAAAGGAGACAGAACAGCTACCAGGGAAAGAGTCCTGTTCACCCCTCTCTAGGACAATTCAGTTTCTTCATACACAACTTCCTGAGTGCTTCTGTTTCAGAAGTTTTCAATTCACATAACAAGTTAATCTTTCCAGTGGTTGGTTGTCACACAGAAAGAGACAACAACATCACCATCTTTTTTTGTAAAAAAATGTGTTCACGTACTGCAAGACAAAAAGGTCCTCAGTACATTGAAAGTTTTTTTCAGCCATTGCTGCTCTGCTCAGTTGCAAAGGCTATGAGCTGACTCTCTGTATCTCGATAGTTAAACAAAAGAGCCTAGGAATGGTCTATTGAAATGGAGGGGGGCACTACCAAAACCTAAGAATTAAAAGGGGATAATAAAATAAGCCAGCCTTTCTATTTTTTCTGAAATAGGCATACATTTGTTCAGTAACTCAGGTCCTAGTAGTAGTGATGGTTATTTTTATCTTGACGGGATCTGCAATCACCTGGGAGACAAACTGCTGAGCATGTGTGTGTGATAGAGTCACAAACTGAGTTAATTGAAGTAGGAAAGGCTGCACTACATGTGGCAGTCCCATTTCATGCTCTGGGTTACTGAACTAAGTATGAAGAAGAAAGCTAGGTGAGTACCACTGTACCTTCTGTTCCTGGCTGTGGATGCACTGTGACCAGCAACTTTACAAGCCTGCTGCTATGACATCCCTGCTATGATGGACTGTACCCTCAACTTGTGAGGCAGAATACAGCTTTTCATCTTTTCATCCTGTAATTGTCTTTTGTCAGTTACTGTTTTGCAGCATCAAGGAAAGTAACTAATACTCTGACTTATCAATTTTACTCAAAATTTAGCCAAGCTACTCTGAGAGATTTTATTTCATTTTAATATTTGTCTTAGACAAGCTATTAACATTATAGGATATTCCCTTGTCCCAAGTACCATGCCAGACACACAAATATATAAGAAAAAATATAGTTCTTATCAGCAAATATCTCAGTGAGTTTATTCAATCCATTAACATTTAAAATGTGGTTATTAAAAAATAGTGTTTTCTACATTTCATGTCACTCTGGATTTTCTAGGTTTGAGATTCAATATAAAGAATTAAGTACTTGAGAAATGTACCATGGGATGGAGTGATAACCCAGTCTGAAGTTGCTTGTAATGTAAGCATGAGGATCTAAATTTAGTCCCCAGAACACATTCTTCTATAGAAACTAGAATGGTGGCAAGTGCTTGTAATTCCAGTCTGAAGAAGTAGAGATGCTCAGATCCCTTGGACTCACTGGCTACATCCATGACTTGTAGAACAGTGAGAGACTCTTTCCCAAAACAATAGGAAGGGGGATGATGGTACCTGAGAACAAACACCCAAGGTTAACCTCTCTCTTGCACATACACATATACAAATACACCTAAATGCATCCATACACACTGAAACATACATACAACAAAACACTTCTTTTAAAGGGAAGTTTATGAGTTGATTCTGTGAGCTGTTGGCTAAAGAATAAAAAAAGAGCAGTGGGAAAGGGGTGAACCAGGGGTGAGCAGTGGGATGCAGTTTAGACTACTGATCAGAAGTGCCCTCCCCCAGGAACAGATTTTTAACATGAGGGAAGCAAGTGTTCCTAGCAGAAGAAACAGCAGGTGCAATGGTTGTCTGTAAAGAATGAATTTGTCTTGTTTAAGAACTAGAAAGGAGACCTGCAGGGCTAGAGCTTTAGAGCAAAGTGATCACAAGGCTGTAGAGAGGTGCAGGCACCAGGTTAGAAAAGGCTAACAGGTTATGGAAAATGGTTTATTTTTATCTAAAGGGCTGATGGAAGCTCTGGAGGGCATTAAACATAAAGGATGGCATTTAAAAACAAGCACTCTATGTTGGCAAGAATGTTCCAAGTTTTACGTTTCTTACGTAGGCAGATCGGTCCATTCACTTTGAGAAGCACATTGGTAGTACCAAGAAAAGCTGGGTCCTTAGTCAATCTTTGCTTATGTGAATTTCTCTCACTTGTTAAGATTTATTTTTATTTATGTGTCTATGGATGGGTATGATCATGTGAATGAAGTGCTGGTGGAGGCCATATGAGGAAGTCAGATCCCCCGGAGCTAGAGTTACATGTGATTGTGAGCTATTGATGAGAGGGTAGAGAACAAACTCTTGTCTTCTGAGAGCACTAGCAAGTCTTCTTAACTGCCACGCCATTTTTCCAGCATCTCTTCTTGTTCATTTCATACTGAAATAGCAATATGTGCACAGAGAAGGTGTTTACAGGAGCCCTGTTTAGTGTATTCCATGCCATAAACAACCAGAACATATCTAAGAAATGGACTAGGAATCAGGGAGGTGTCTTATGGTCAAAATGCTTACCATGCAAGTGAAAGCAAAATTCTTTTACACACACACACACAAAGAGAGAGAGAGAGAGAGAGAGAGAGAGAGAGAGAGAGAGAGAGAGAGAGAGATAGAGAGAGAGAGAGAGGACTCCTGAGGATGATCTGTATTCCATGCACTTTAGTCCTTCTCATAGAGGCCCTGGGTATCATGTGGCAGAGACATATCTCCAAGCTATGATTGGATCCCCAGCCCAGCCATGGAATGCCATAATATAAATTAGTTGTTCTTTCCATTCCACTTTAAAGACTACCAAAGGTAACATGTCATACAGTAACAGTTTCCTGGAAGAAAAATGGGAACAAAACCACATAAATATACACCAGTGTCTATAAACATATCCTAAAATTGTTAGGGATAAAATATATGGTCAGAATGTGAGAACACATAAAATTAGACAGGAAATGTAAAATATTCAAATTATCTATAGACACAGAGTTAATCAAAAATTTTAATTTACTTAAAATTCAAGGGAAAGAGAAAATGATTTTGATGGGGATATTTACCTCTGTGCTACATGTTACCTATTCATGTTCTAATTTTTTTCTCATTTTCAGTCATGTGTGTAACTTTAAGCAAATACTTGGTCAAGTATTGCATTGAACATTAAAAAAAAATACAACTAATCTATATCTGCTTCATATGGATTTTTGTGTGGGGGGGTTTATGTTTTATAATGAAGAGATTATTCTAGATTTTGGAGGCAAAAATGGCTACAGGAAAGAAATGATTAAGAATTGACTAAAAAAAAAGGAGAAGATAAAAGACACAGATGACAGCCTATGCTAGAAAGGTTGCTGAGCAAAGGGAACACTCCTCCATTGTTGGTGAGAGTATAAACTTGTTCAGCCACTCTAGAATGCAGTATGGCAGTTTTTCAGAAAACTGGGAATCAATCTTCCCCAAGATCCAGCAATACCACTTCTGGGCATATACCCTAAAGATGCACATTCACACTCCAAAGGCATTAGCTCAACTATGTTCATAGCAGCATTATTTGTAATAGCAAGAACCTGGAAACACCCTAGATACTCCTCAACTGAAGAATGGATTAACAAACTGCGGTACATCTACACAACGGAGTACTACACAGCAGTAAGAAAAAATGATATCCTAAAATTTGCAGGCAAATGGATGGATTTGGAGAATATCCTCTTGAGTGAGGTATCACAAATCCAGAAAGATAAGCATAAGCAGGGGATGTACTCACTCATTAGTGGACTTTAAACGAAAAGCAAAGCATGTCTAAGATGCAAATCACAACCACTGAACAGCTTGGGATCTGAAACACCTTGAACTGGCACCATGGAGCCCATTCCCTCCAGAGGAACACCTGAGCAGTCTTGATGTTGGGGTGAGGAAAGTGGATCTGCCTGGAGTGAATGCTGAACTAAGCCACCTTGGAACCTTGGGACCTGCTGCCCTTTCTGGGGAGAAGATAAAGTGATGGGGAGGAGAGAGAGTGGGGGGGCAGAAGGGGGAAGGGAGTCTGAACAAGGGGATACATGGATAGAAATATGACTTTATTCATAACAAAAAAGTCATTGTATACAAGAGCTCAAGGCTAGAAAAAAAGAAAGAAAGAAAGAATCTAAAAGATAAATTTTGACCTGAGCAATTGTTTGGTTTATTTTATTACTATCACACCTTTCAACACTAACCATATTCAACACATTCCATATTATTAACATGCATCTTGTTTTCTTAGTATACACTTTGGGTTATTAATATGCAACATTAAAAATGTGATGATCAGTAAAATGATTATAATTCATTTAGCAATGTGCTTATCAATCTTGAAGACTTGAGTTTGATCCACAGTATACATATTTTTAAAAATAAGTTGGGTGGTGCCTCTTGCTTGGCACGTGGAGACAAACATTTTTCTTGTTCACTGGCCAGTTTAATGGTGGCCTCCAATGCATATGCACACATTTGTCTGTACACATATATACACATAAAAATATACACACACCAAAATTGTTGGCCAAAATTTTAAATGATCCAGAGACTGCTTGACTATGTGTATGTTAAAGAGTCAACTCCACTCCAGTGATCATTCCAACACACTAAGAGTGAAGAACCGAACAGTCCATTAGCAGATGAGAGGACAAGGAAACTGTGTTGTATGTACATAGTATATGATGTTTGACTTTAGAACATGAAAAAAAAAGTATCATTTTCAAGAAGATGGATGAGCCTTCAGTACATTGTGTTTTTTGAAATAACAGGCATGAAAACAAAGGCAGCATGCTCTGACTTTTATGAGTGATTTCAGAGATGTGCATTGTTGAAGAAAAGTCTTCAGGGTTAAGGACAGAAAAGAAGCAATGGGGAAATCACTGTTAAAACAGTAAAAACTGTGAAGTAGACTTGAAAAATAAGTTTTGAGTTCTGTTCCACAGCAGATGACCAGAATCAATAATCATGCATATTTAAAGTAAAAAACATTGATTTAAAATTTCTTGAAGAGGTGCTCCAAAGAAGTACCTAAGAATACATGTAGGCTTTGGGAAGTGTTCAAAAAAACACAGAATGCTGACGATAGAACTTTTGTCTTTCTTCAATCAAATAAATAAATCTATTTTGACTGACAAATGATACTTATGAATATTTATTAGGTAGAGTGTGATCTTCTGATTCATAAATACACTAGGTAATGTTCTAATCAGAGTAATTAGCATATACATTACTTGAAGCTATTATCATTTCTTTTCAAGTATATTTTTACTATTTTGTAAAGAATTTCATGCATGTATAGAATGTATTTTGATCATATTTCAGCCTCCACCTCCCCAGCTCTTCTCAGATTCAGCCTTTACTCATACTTACTTTGTATTCTCTCGGTTTTATAAAATAGTCTATGGATTACAATTTGTGCTGCACATATACCCATGGCCATGGGGCTATTATAGCTGAGTAGGATCATAGTTATTTAATCTACTCACTGAGCCTGAACTTGAGCTTCCTTACAAAATAGTACCTAGGATCAGCAATGGTTCCCTTTATCTCTCCCTTTGAATACACTTTGAGATAGTATGTAGCAGGAAATCATGGATTGTACAGGTGTGGAGGTTGCAGCGAAGCACAGGGATGGGAGGGCTATGGTCTCTGAGAAGGCACCTGTGGGGACAGAAGTGGAGCGCGGAGAGAGAGGCGGGGTTTCCGGTCTCTCTGGCGGTGAGGCTGAGGGTCGGTACGGTGGCTTGGCGCGTTGCTAAAACCTCCTTTTGTAAGTGAGTCTAACAAAATAAACCTTATTTAAAACATACCTCTTGGCGGCGGGTTTTTACTGGGATAATTGGTGCCTGAACGCGGGGCTAATTCCACAAACCCGCTGGGTTCGCACCCACGGACGAAGCTGGTCTGACCGCCCCGCCGGATTCCACGCCCGCGCACACTTTGGCCCCCATCTGCGTGCACAAGTATTTGGTACAGCAGCCAGGAAGGAATCTGCATGCGGAAGAACTCCTGAGACCCAGTTCTGATGGTGCACGCCTGGTAGGATTTGTTGAAACATTTAACAGAGACCCTCTCAGCTGAATCACCACCCCGTTTCAAGCACCATTGCTGCTGCACTACGACACCTGCTGACCGTAAGTCTTCATTACATCTGAGTAAGGCAATTTTTTTTTTCTTTTCTTCTAAAATGTCTGATCAGATAAATGTTCACAATTTTACTCACTTTTTCACAATGGTGATAGAGGATTATTTCCAGGATTACACATTTGGAGGTTATCTCCACCCAGGAGTCCTTTTGCTTTTCTGTGTGATAATATACTTCTTACCTACTTAATTAAGGGATCTCAACATAGAGAGTATGAAGCTAAGATGTCTGGCATGGATGAACGTATTAAGACATTCCAGAAACTCATTGTTTCCATGGAAGAGAGGTCTACTTTGATCACAGAGGAATTTAGAGCTCATATTGATGAGAATTTTAGAAAATTGGATGAGAAATTTTAAAAAATGGATGAAATTTTGTTAGAAAGGAGTACAGGGCTCATGTTGATGAAAATTTTAGAAAATTAGATGAGAAATTTAAAAAATGGATGAAAATTTTAGGATAAAGGATGGAAACTCTAGGAAATTTGAACAGAAGATAGTGGAAAGGGTAGATGTGGAATCTGGGAGAATGTTCCATTCTATGAAATTATTGGAGAGATCATTTATAGAAGACTTTAAAACACTGGAAAAGACCATTACCACTAGGTTGCAAGATTATGAGGCTCGCTTGGAGATTTTAGGAAAGGATGTTGAGGCGACACCTGCTCAAGATAACCCAGAGCCCCCTCTTAAACGGTGCTATTGCAGGGAAGGTTCTTTACCTAGAGTGGTTACCATGAGGGGACTACCCCCGTCCCTCCAGCTCTGTTCCCAGTTGTGGCAGAGGCCAAAAAACCACAACCACGTGGAAGGGCTTCTGACAATGTGGCATACAATTATGAACCTATACCCAGGAAGGATTTAAAGACAATAAAGGAAGCCATAGTGAACTATGGTGTACACTCATCTTTTGTGAGGCAATCCTTGAACTCATGGTGAGCACAGAATCAAGTAATTCCTGATGACTGGAAGAATTTGGCAAACGCAGTGTTGAATGATGACCAATACTTCCAGTGGAGGAATTGGTTTAGAGAAGAGGCTAAAGCCTTGGAATCTCGATCAAACTGGAAATGTTACCGTCTCCAAGGACCAAATCCTTGGGTAAGGGCAGTTTGCTGATTTATCAGTTCAGGCTACTTATGATGACCATGCTCTGTTGCTGTGTCGTACTGCTGCCTTAAATGCTTGGGAAAAGGTTTTGGACCAAGGACAGAGAATTGAGTCATATACCCAGATTAAACAAGGTCCAATGGAGCCTTATACAGACTTTTTACAGAGGTTGACTCAGGCTGTAAATAGAGCAGTGTCAGATCCAGAAGTTAGGAAACAATTGATACTCTCTTTGGCCTTCAATAATGCTAATACGACATGTAAAAAATTGATCATGCCATTAAAGATCAGGGGTGCACCCTTAGATGAATGGATTCAATATGCACTTAATGCTGAATATCTACACCATAATGAAGAGAATTGGGTAGGTCAAGCCATTGCTAATGCTAAGATGAGAAATCAAGGCATTATTTGCTTCAATTGTGGTAAGCCAGGCCATATAAAGAGAAATTGT
>PVIH01018366.1:0-38767 GCA_004025045.1 Sigmodon hispidus | reverse complement strand
GTGTTGGGAGGGGGAAGAGACCTTGAATAAGGATATACAGGGATGAAAAAAAAATTCAGAGGGAAAGATGAACACAAAGAAAATATAGGTGTAGCAATCTTATTTGTATTTCTTCCCTTGATAAGCCATGCCTATCATTCTTATCCTCTGTATAGTTATTGTTAACTCTTCCACATTTTAAATTCTTTTTACTGTGGTTATTTTTTGATAAATACAAAATAAAGAAGGAAGAAAAAAAAAAGAACCTCACTAAGGGGTAAGCTGTTCATTAACCTGTGTTGCTCCCAAAGTTCTCAACTGTCAAACATCCTGTGTCCATCCCATAGTGCTCAGCTGTCAATCACCCTGAGTCTCTTTTACAGTGCTCAGATGTCAAGCATCTTTGTTTTTTCCTACACTGCAGAGATGTCAATCACCACTGTGTGTCTCCTATAAAGCTCAGCTGTCAATCACCCTGTGTCTCTCCCACAGTTCTCAGCTGTCAATCATTCTGTGTCCCTCTCACAGTGCTCAGCTGTAAATCATTCTTTTTCTCTCCCAAGTTGCTCAGCTGTAAGTCAACCTGTGTCCTTCCACAGGGCTCAGCTGTCAATCATGTATCTATAAATATGCTGACAATTCCCCATTCAAATAATATGTATTTTAGTCTGTACTTGAAACATCAACCTTTAGAATTATTTATGTTTCAAAACTGAAGAAAAAACAAAATGCACAAATAAAACATGTACAAAAATTTTAAAATAAAATAAAAAGAAACAAGGAAGTGTATATGATGGAAGGTAGCTACCATGTCTACTATTGGGTTTCCATGTTTTAAAAATGAACATAAAATATCAATAAAATAAAATAAAAATATGGTGGAATCAGTCTACTAAATCTATTATTAGAATTATTCCAGTTTTTAGAGGAAACAAAAACTCTAATTAAATAATATAAAATAAAACACAAAAAAAGAAATAAAATAAAAACCATATTTTAAAAAAAGGACCAATGATATATATATGGTGAAAGACCCCTGAGGTTAAAGCTCACACAGGGTTATGATCCCCTCATTAGAACAAGACTGTTCTACTCAGGATATTATAATGATTTCTGCAATGAGACTGTTGATTCCAAAATAGAAATAAGATTTTCAGACAATTAATTTACAGAACAAGGTCCTGATTTGAATCGATATCACTCATCCTTGTGAATAAAGAGCCAGTGCCAGCAACAAAATTGTTTCTGGTGAGAGGGAGAAAATTGTTTCTGCAGCCACAGATGTTGCTTTAATGGAAAAATGGCTGCTATTTTAAAATTTATAGAAAGTTATTATTTCTAGCTACTGTGGCATGAAATATACCTGAACATGTGGGCTTGTTATTTGCAAAGTTAGTTTTGCATAATTTTTAGGTAATTATGTTATTATTTCTGTTTATGTTTGTGGACATAAAATACTCCATTATACACTTAAAATTTGTACTAGGTATCATTGGGATTTTTATGTCTGATATAGTTGTCAAAATTTTGAAAAATGGGAAACAACATTTATGAATGAATCATCAAGAGGCCTCAAGGCAAAAAATAAATAAAAAAACTCAGGGGATTTAACAGTGGTAGAAATAGTTTACCAAGGAAAACAGCAAAAATTTCAACAATTAGTATTTTTTCATTTTCAATTAAATAACAATACAAAAACATTTTCATATGAGTCTACAAGACAACTTACATTTCTTTCAAAACAAATTCCTGTTTATGTGGTTAGATAGGTGTGTCTCATTCATCAAGAGGCATCCGTTTCTGTTCTTCAGTTTGTGAATGTGTGTTTTTGTACTGAAAAAATTATTTGCCCACCTATTTTTTTTCATTCATTTTTCCAATGTTTATAAAGTCAAGTTCCCCTAAAGAACATATTATGAAGCCCATGTCATCTTCCATAAAATCTGTGAGTCTTGACATAGAAAGTTAAAGACTCAATGTTATTGAACAAAGAGAAAGTCTGTCAAAGTTACTGTAGTTCATATTTTAAGGCATTTTTTGACTAGAATGGTGTTGGAGTAAGAGGTGACTCTCTCTGATTTCTCACGTGCCTGACAGAAGCAGCAGAAGGCATGTAAAACAAGATTCCACAATTTCAGTCCCACCTATGAAATTGAATTTATTTTATGTCAAGGTCAATCCTAGATCTAGAAACTAGTGAGGATGTTCACTGCAGTCCATGCCAGGGCTTTGCTGTTGTATAGGGAGAGGTCATGGACTCTGCCTCTGGTTCTAACATCAGTAAATTTATATCTAAAACTGCTGTAGTATTGATGAACTTAGACTATATTTCTCCTTATATATAACATGTAAATGTATCTAAGTACATATATTTCTCTATATATGAATACATATGTATACACATATACATATACATATATACATATATACACATATACATATATACATACACATATACATATATACATATATACATATACATATACATATACACATATACATATACATATACACATATACATATATACATATATACATATATGTGCACATGGGTATATATACATATATGAATATATATGATCCCTGAGCATTGACTTGGTACAGTTTTCATATGTACATATAAATATATACATATGTGTATATATGCATATACATATATCACACATACATGTACATATGCATATATAAATATATATTCACAAACCTCCTGATGCACAAATTCCAGTGTCTATGTATAAAACCTCAGAGCCAAATATTGGAGGAAACACTGACATATCAGAGAGAGAAAACAGACCACAGTAAATTCACACCCAGCCAACTTCTCAGGGTAACAGTTACCTTCCAGATTCCTCAGCCTGGTTCATTGCTTCTACAGAATACACTGGCTGTATGATCCTCATTAAGTATCTGCTTCAAACAGTGGTTTTACTTTGGGGTTAAATTCTGCATCATATTCTAGAGTTAAGATTAAAAGTGTGGGTTACTACTGTTTGTTTCTTAGGGCTTGAATTGACAGGAACATAGAAAGATCTCTGTCTCTGGAGTTAAGGCATTTAGAGCATAGGTCACCACTCTCAGCTTTTGCCCCATGCTGAAATTAAAGGTGTCAGTTATCATTCTCTTATGCTCCTGAGTGGATCTGTTCTCTGATATTCCAGAGTGATTTTATTAAATATAAAATATGTCACAAGTCAAGAATATTTTTCTATCCCTTTGCAGGGTTTTAGTAGAGAAAAAGTCATTATTCTCACAGGGAAGGTTGGGGCTCACTCTTTTTTGTTTTTGCTTTTGCTTTTTTTATTTGTTTATTCATCATGCATACAGTATAGAGAAGAGGGTACCAGATGTTATCACAGATGGTTGTGAGCCACCTTGTAGTTGCTGGAAATTGAACTCAATACCTCTGGATAAAAAGTCAGTGCTCTTAAACTATGAGCCATCTCTCCAGGCTCCCTCACTCTTTTTTGAAGTCTAAGGTGATTTAAAGTTTGTGGGCCACAGTGCACAGTACAACTTCCAGTGCAAGTTTGCATAACTCTAGAGTTCTTGGCCAGGAAGAAACAGAAAGCACAGTCTTCTAATCCTATTGTTGGCTTGATTTAGTAGAAAAGCAAAATTATAGAAATCCACATCTGTATATGGTTTTTGTGTAAGGGAGGAACTAGTCTGGTTTCCCTTTGGGTCTTCTTGGCAGAGAATGAGGAGACACCCAACAACATACATAATTTTAAAGAATCCCTGAATGTTTCTGGCATCTAATTTTACCACATTCATCATATTCTGGAGTTTCAACAGAACCTTGTCATCCTGGCCTCAAACTTTGGAGTTGAGGCACAGCAATATTTTGGGCAAAATTAGTTTTGCATAATTTTTACATAATTATATTTTTATGTTATTCCTCCCTCAGTTTGGGAACAAGAAATCTTCCATTTTTCACTTCAAATTTTTTTTCCTTCTTACAAAATTTTGTCAATATGACAAAATAAATCATCAGTTAAAATTTTAATGATAGCTGTTCCAAATTTATAAAAGAATCATTAGGAACCTTCAAGGCTACAAAAAGAAGTCAAAGAAACTCAGAAGATCTGAGAGTGAGAGAAATAGTTTTCCAGTGTGAATAGCAAAAATTTAAATGAACATTCATAATTATTTGAGTTTTACATTAAGTAATATTACAAAAACCCTTTTCATTTGTGTCTACAAAACAACTTATATTCCTTGCAAAACAAACATATAATTTTTTCTCATTAATTCACATTATTTATATATTTCCTTATGTAAAGTCTATTAATTCAGACATATTTGTAAATGTATCTATGAATATGCATTGCTAACAAAATAAATATTATTAATTTGTTCCTCATAATTTTGGCATTATTTTCATACCTCCTTTCTTCCCATTATGCACCCTCCACTATTCTTTTTTACTTTTCAGGAATAATAACCTTAAGTTACTCTTGGCATAGGAAAAACTGAGAGTGGTGACCTAAGCCTTTAATTCCATAACTTCAGAGACTGAGATCTGTCTGTGTTTTTATGAATTCAAGGCAGACTACCAAATAAATAGCTAATGCCTTTAATCTTAACCTGAATGGGATAGAGTTGGCAAAGTGCATTTAAGGTAGGCTTGGGAAAACAGTAGCAATTAAAAGCTACCAGGAGTTAAGGTAATGAAGCTGGAAGATAGATGTGTGAGATTTGACTATAGGGTTTTATCTCTTTATATTTTAGCCTCTCCCTGATACATGATACTGAGGCTCTTTCATTACAATCAGAATTTATGCAAGACTGTACAGTCTTATTGGACAATTAGAGGTGTATGTCCCTTTATATATCTCTGAGCATTGGGCTGCTGCTAACATAGAGCGGTGTTAAAGCCTATTGGAAAAGACATTTCTTTACAGTCTTTACACTGAACATCTTTATATTTACAGAAGCTGTGAAAACAAGCTATGTTTGAAATAGTCTGTGATATTCATATGCTGTGGCCAGCAGGAAAGTGGTTTGTCAGCATTGATCCAAGTGACTGAGATGAGGTAAAAGTAGCTTGACACTGTATGTGAAGTGTTACTATGAAACTTAATAGTTTCACTCACATACTCAGCGCCTCAAGTTCTTCTATTTATGTCTGAATGTACTTTATGGTCTTATAAATGTTCACCAGTGTGATGATGTTGTCCAAAGCTAAAATATCAGTAGAAGTACTAATATGTGTGAGCAAAACACCAGGAGACCTCAGCCCTACAAAAAGAAGTAGAAGATACTCAGAAACTTTGAGAGTCAGAGATATACTTTACCAAAGGGGATAGACAATTCTTTGTGAATATTAATACTTCTTTTTTATACTAGATAACACTACTATAAATTCCTCTCCAAATGAAATTACACAACCAACTGTATTACCTTTCTAGCATATTCATGATTTATTCAATGATTATTTCTGTTAAATATATTAAGCTAATATATCACATATACTTCTAATATATACACTCATATATTATATATACAATAATTTATGTAGCAACCATTACTTGATATCTAATTATATACATATATTAATAATCATATGTACATACATTTTTTTAATGGAAGAAAGACAGAATCTTTATTTTTTTATTATTTTGTATTTATCAAAAAACAGTAAATTGAATTTAAAATGCTGAGAAGTTAACAATAACTATAAAGAAAATAAAAATCATAAGCATGACTTATCAAGGGTGATAATGCAAATAATTTGTTACACATAAAATTAGTTTGTGTTCAGCTTTCCCTCTGGATTTTTTTTTGCTATGCCTGTATATCCCCATTCAAGGCCCCTTTCCCCTCCTGCCTCATCAGGTCATTTTTTCTTCTCCACAACTCCTCAACTCCTCCCTGGGCAGGTTGCAGACAGTCCCATGGTTCCACTGATCCGATAATGCTTAGTTCAGTCTCCACTCCTGGCAAATCCCATTTTGTCCCCCCTCCCTCAAAAGTGAGTCAGGTGTTCCTCTAGGGGGAGTGGGATCCGAAGGGTCAGTCGAGAGTGTTTCTGATCCCAAGCTGTTTAGTGGTTGTGGTTTGCAGCTTGGGCATGCTTGGCTTTTTCTTTTCAGTTTGTTTAGAAATCACTAATGAGTGAGAACATCCCTGCTTATCATTCTGAGTTTGTGATACCTCGCTCAGGAGGGCATTCTCCACGTCCATCCATTTGCCTGAAAATTTTAGGATATCATTTTTTCTTACTGCTGAGTAGTATTCCATTGTGTAGATGTACCACAGTTTGTTAATGCATTCTTCAGTTGAGGGACATCTAGGTTGTTTCCAGGTTCTTTCTATTACAAATAATGCTGCTATGAACATTAGTTGAGCTAATGCCTTGGAGTGTGACTGTGCATCTTTAGGGTATACAACCAGAAGTGGTATTGCTGGGTTCTTGGGGAGATTGATTCTCAGTTTTCTGAGAAACCACCATATTGCATTCCAAAGTGGCTGAACAAGCTTATACTCCCACCAACAATGGAGGAGTGTTCCCCTTGCTCCGAATCCTCTCCAACATAGGCTGTCATCTGTGCCTTTTATCTTAGCCAATCTAACAGGTGTTAGGTGGTATCTCAAAGTTGTTTTGATTTGCATTTCTCTGATGGCTAAAGATGATGATCACTTTTTCAGGTGCCTTTCAGGCATTCGTAATTTCTCTGCTGAGAATTCCCTTTTTAGATCTGAACACCATTTTTTGATTGGGTTATTCAAAGTTTTGGGCTCTAGATTCTTGAACTCTTTATATATCTTAGAGATCAGTTCTCTATCATTTGTAGGGTTGGTGAAAATCTTTTCCCATTCTGTAGGCTGTTGTTTTGTCCTATTGACAGTGTCCTTGACTTTACAGAAGCTTCTTAGCTTCAGAAGATCCCACCTATTGATTGTTGGTCTTAGTGTCTGTGCCACTGGTGTTATATTTAGGAAGTGGTTGCCTGTGCCAATTCGTAGAAGTGTATTTCCCACTTTTTTTTCTATCAAGTTCAGTGTGGCTGGGTTTATGTTGAGGTCCTTGATCCACTTGGATTTGAGTTTTGTGCAGGGTGACAGGCTTGGATCTATTTGCATTTTTGTACACACTTCCATCCAGCTATGCCAACACCATTTGTTAAATATACATATATATATTTGTAATATATACACACATATTATATACACTACTTTATGTAGCAACTATTAGTCTATATGTAATTATATACATATATTAATAATCATATGTACATATATATTAATATTAATCTCTTACTAAATTCTTTTTATTTAGGGGTTCCTCCCACCTGTGCTATTCTCTGCTTCTTTCCTCATCTGCAATTATTCATCTACTGCTCTCCTTTAGTCATTTTCATGTCTTATTATATTTTTTACCCCATGTCATTTTTTGTCTTTTTATCAATTTTTTGTGCTATCTTTTTTTACTTTTATTTCCTTTTCTTGTAATGTAAAAAACTTTCTTTAGATCCGTAAATGTCTTTCCTTAAGTCATTTGATGATTCAACAATTCACCATGTCAATTTCAGTGCTTCTGCAAAGAACATGCCAATTTTCAACATAATGTGATGGAATCCCTGAAGTTTAATTTGCAGAGTAGGTTACTGCTTTTTCTAGAAAATCTATAAGTTTCCATATCTAGAAAGTGCCTCCATACAAGATGCATCCCACCTGAGCAGAGTTGGCTCAGCTATGTGGAATGCCAGGAATCCTTAAAATGTTGACACTGCACAGTTTGTTCTCATGAGTAATTAGCAATTGTCAGGAACAAAGGGGCATTACATTTTCAGGGAGAACAGGGAAAAGCAAGAATACCTTGTAAAAGCCACAAAGAAAGTAGTTTTACCAACAATTTTTAACAGTAAAAATGTTGAGCCTGTAGCCTCATAATTTGGGGAGAGGAAGCTGCCTCTTAGGGTGTAAAAACCTTTTCCAAATGAACAATGCAATTCACTAAAATTTTAATAGAAACCATCATCTCTTGTTACCACTTTTGTAGAATACATGTGAGCATATAAGTTTGTCAGCATGCTATCATTTTTTGAGTCATATGAAAATGGTATTTTTCTGCCTGTGTTTGAGTGTGTGTCTGTGTGTTTGTATGTGTGTATGTCTGTGTCTTTGTCTGTATCCTTATGTAAGTGAATGTGTGTATGTGTGTGTGTCTAGTTGTGAGTGTGTGTATTTGTATGTGAGAATCTGTGTGAGTTTATGACTCAGTGTGTGTCTGTTTATATGTTTGTGTGTGTGTCTCTCTGTGTGTATAATTCTATGTCTCTATTTGGGTGTGTGTTTGTATATGTATGTGTGTGTACGTCTGTGTCTCTGTCTCTGTTTTTGTGTGTGTCTCTGTCAGTGTAATTTTTTTAAAGTTATTTATTTATTTGCCTGGAACTGGAACTACAGACAGTTGTGAGCTGCCTGCCATGTGGGTGCTGGGAATTGAACCCCAATTGGTTCAATTGGTTCAAGTGGTTTCTAACCTGGGAGGGCACCTGGAATGCAAATAGTGCACATACCCACAGGTAGACAAAACATTCATATACATAAAATAAAATATTAAATTTTTAATTAAAAACATGAGATGTCTTAACTACAACATAATATCTGGGTGTGGTTGCACACCATGTTATCCCAGCACTTGGGAGACAGAGGCAGGTGAATCTCTGTGAGTTCAAGTCCAGCTTGGTCTACAAATTGAGTTCCAGGACAATCAGAGCCATAGTAGTAAAAGCCTGTCTCTATATATACTCATGTGTGTATCTCTCTCTCTCTCTCTCTCTCTCTCTCTCTCTCTCTCTCTCTCTCTCTGTGTGTGTGTGTGTGTGTGTGTGTGTGTGTGTGTGTGTGTGTGTGTGTGTGTATGGAGAAAGAGTGCTGAGGACTAGGTGTTCTGGTACCATACATTATGAGAACTACCCTAGTCCAGGGAGGTGAGATTCTCTGAGGAAATGGTATTTTAGGCAATAGAGTAAATGACAATTAGGCACAGGTGTATACCCTAAAGATGAACATTTACACTCCAAAGGCATTAGCTCAACTATGTTCATAGTAGCATTATTCATAATAACAAGAACCTAGAAGCAACCTGGATGCCCCCCAACTGCAGAATAGATTAACAAACTTGGTACATCTACACAATGGAGTATTACTCAGCAGTGAAAAAAGGTGATATCCTAAAAATTTCAGACAAATGAATGAATTTGGAGAATATCTTCTTCAGAGAGGTCTCACAAACCCATAAAGCTAAACAGGGAATATACTTACTCATTAGTGGACTCTAAACAAAAAAAAGCATAAAGCAAAGTATGTCCAAACTGCAAACCACATTCACTGAACAGCTTGGGATCTGATACACCTTGGACTGGCAACTTGGATCCTACTCCCTCTAGAGGAACACCTGACTCACTCTTGATGTTTGGTGGAGGAAACTTGATCTGCAACGAGTGGATGCTGAAGTAAGCCATATTGGGACATAGGGACCTTGGGACCTCCTGCCCTTTCTGGAAAGGAGATGGAGAGATTTGGGGAAGAGAGTGTGAGGGGAGGGGGTGGGAGGGAGAAGGACCTTGAACAATGATATACATAGATAGAAAATGTGACTTTATTTGTAATAATAAAAAAGACACAAAAAAATCAAACCATATCAGTGTATTAACCAAGATAACTTGGAAACAAGAATTAAAGCACATATTTGGATGCATGCTCTTGAAAATATGGTTCATAGGAGGTAGATGATCAATGGTACTCAATAAAATTTGGAAGCCAGTTGACTCAATACTTCATGCTATGGAGATGGTGGTTAATATCTGTTGGTACAACATGTGCACTGACAGCCATATGCCACAAGATGGTGCTGTTCTCAGAAAAGAATGCAGTTGGTCCAAGAAGAAAATCCTTTTAGGCACTCAGTCCAGAATTTCTCAAGTTCTTAAGAGCATTCTGCACTAATGCTGATTTTCTTTGACCTGGGAGTCTTCACACTCTTCTCCCTCCATGCCCTTCCTAGTGTAATGTTCTGTGTGTTTATTTAACATTCTAAGACTACTGATCCAAATTTTAGGGCTAGTATGAGGCAAAGAATTTTTTTTAAATGGCACTCAAAGTGGCACCAAATGGCAATTTTAGTGGTGTCTTCATCTAAATATATAAGAAATGGAGTATATGGAATACATCTACATGCTAATCAATCTTCCAGGAAGGGCATAGAGACACCTTTTTCACACATGAGTAAGAGCCAGAGTAGGGAGCTGTAGGGAAAGGGATGTAAAAATATTTACATGTCACAGAGAGACATGTGTCTTTTGATAAAGTAAATGATACAGTATAAGGTCATAACTGAGTGTAGTTGGTTTGCATGGGACAGAGAATTAGATTGTGACAAACAATCAATATCATGGACCCAAAGCAGGGTTACCATTAGCTAATTTTCTTTCATTTAAAAAATCCATTCTTATGCATGCAGTGTTCTGTCAGCATGTGTCCCTGCAGGTCAGGAGAGGGCACCAGATCTCATTATCAGTGATTATGAGCCACCATGTGGATGCTGGGAGTTGAACTCAGGACTTCTGAAATAATATCCATTGTTCTTAACCACCTCACTATTTCTCCAGCTCTGATTATCTCTTTTTGTTTTGTTTTAAAAATTTAGTTTGATAACAGTGTTCTGTCTGCTTGTATGCCTGCAGGTCAAAAGTAGGTGACAAATATCTTAACAGATAATTATAAGCCTTTATGCAGAAGCTGGGAATTTAACTCAGCATGACCAGAAGAGAGTCAGTACTGTTAACCACTGAAGCATCTCTCTAGCCCTGATTTTCTGTCTTAAAGTTAGTACCATGTTAGGTTTATTGTCAGTGCACATTGGAGAGAAGCCTCCAAATCCTCCCACTAACAAACCTGGAACATTGATCAAGCCACTGGAATTCAAAACAAGGGGAATCAACATGACTAAATATGGCCTCTGAAAATGATGTTCAAGAACTTTTGTTGGTGGATGTTATCTTCTATAAGAAGTAAAACTCAACTAATAAACACAAGGTCAAATTTTTTGACCAATATCTGAGCTTTTTATTGAGATCTGTGTTCAGCAGTGTTTTAAAACATTTTCTAGGTTAAACTGAGTGTGATAATGACTGTTTTTTATAATTTAAAATATGACCAACATATTTAAATAGATTATTATTATTATTATTAAGAGCTAAGGTACTGAACTACTCTCCATAACAGGATTTTGCTGTTGCATACGAAGAGACTTTGGGTACTGTCTTTTTATTTTTCTGTCAATGGATTTCTGTCAGAGGATATTGTATTGTTGTTTACTCTTAAGATAGTTCTCCTTTTAGAAAGAGAGAGGCTACTGTATTGTCAGAGACATAAGAATGAAGTAAGTTTACATTTATATATACAAATACATAGAGACAGAAAGACAGAGACAGTGTCTATGTAAGAATGTAGTTCCATTTATATATGTATATATAGATAGGCTACTGTATTATCAGGACCTAAGAATGTAGGACACTTTACACATAGACACACACACAAATATATAGACACAGAAAGAGAAAGAGACAGAGAGAGAGAGTCTCCCTAAGAGTGTAGTTTTGTTTACATATATATGGTACTGTATTATTAGAGACCTAAGAATAAAGTGCACTTTACAAACACAGACACACACACAAAGACAGGACAGTCTACCTATGAATGTAGTTCACTTTACACATATACACACTCATATATGTGTTTGTGTGTATATATATATGTACATATATACATAAATATATACAGAGCCCAATGAGGCCATCCCCCATTGAAATCCCCAATGAAAGCTACCTGCCCATTCTGTGTTGTTGCAAAAATAATCATTGCCACAGTTACTGAGGGAGAAGGTTCAAAGCTCCAAAAATTGCCTTACGGTTCATTTTTATGTCATTGAGTGCTTACAAAATCTCTTAATAAATAATAATCTTTTATTTGATTGATTGCAAATAATAAATAATTGCCAAAAAGTAATGTCCCCATTCATTTGTTGTTATTCTTTCATAACCAATAAACTTTATAATCAATAAATTTTATAATAAATAAATATATTATTTATATAAATAATTCACATGAAATTTCACTTAATTTGCTGGACACCATTAGCAGGAAGAAGAACTTATAGGAATCTCAGAGTCTATTTGTGTTCACTTCACAGTGGAGTAACCTGCTTGTTCTCCTGTCCTATGAGCAGACATCAGAGAGACTCTGACCACAAAGATCCCCATAAAGGTTTCCTAGGTGTTCCTGGCTTCTCCAAATCCACTATATTACATTTTCTATGGAATTACCAAGTCCTGGTTATTCAGGCATTTGATCCTAGTGTTGACCATATCCTGGTTTTTATACAAATTTAGCATTTTACAACTTTTGTGATTATGATGGGTTAAGTTATTTCTTCCTCTGTAGACATCAAATCTAATTTACACCTGAATGTTCTTCTCAGTCTTACAAAATTTTACCAATATAGCAGCCATATCAAAAATAAAAAAGTCCAAGAATAAATGTGCCAAAATATATGAGTAAAACACAAGTATGACTCAACCATAAATTAAGATGTTGAAATATCTCTGCACTTCTGAGAGAGGGAGGGTTTTTAGTTTAAATAACAATACATTAAAACATTCTCTATATCTGTCTAAAAAAACCAAATTTATTTTTTTCTAGAACATTTATGACTTGTTTTCTTATTAATACTTGCTACATAAACTAACATCACATATATATAATTCATATTTGTATATATTATAGAACTATTAATTTATAAAAACATTAATTTACATATTTAAATATATTTAAACATATTTTTATATAAATATGCATTGCTAAGTAAATAAATACTTTTTAATTTATGTTTTCTTTGTACCTATAACCATCTTTTTGCCTGCTTCTCTGGCATCCTTCTCCTTCTCATTATCCATCTTTTGCTATTTCTTCCTAATTTATTTCAGGTATGATTATAATTTGTGGCATGTGACTCTTTTTTTTTCTTCATGCAATTTTTTAATTTTATTTTTAGTATTTCCTTGTTGCACAAATTATAACAGGTCTTATATTAAAAAGGTATAATCATACTAGAGAGAAGATTCAAGGATTAGGAGCAAAGGTTGCTCTTACAGAGGACCCAGGTTTATTTCTGAACACACACATGGCAGCTCACATCTCTCTGTAACTCCCATTTTAGGAAATCTGACACCTTCACACCAACACACATAAAAAGATAAAGTTAAATAAATTATTTTTTAATAAAAGCTAGACCCAAATATTTTATTTAAAGCTAAAATATTATAGAAACAGAAAAAAAACCACAGAGAAATTCTTACTAATACATAGGGGAAGATCCTGTCTCCTCAGACTGAACATCTCTGTAACCTCAGTCAAAAAGCAGGGAAGCCAAAGCAAGCAGAGTCTGAATGAAAGGGAAGACCCAGGCTGAGCTCCTGGGTGCTGGCATCAGGTGCTGTTGTGGGAGATTTGGAGACATCGCTCCAGGTTCTGAGAACCACTAACGGGTGTAGCCAGTATACTTTGAGGACCGTATTGCATGCTGCCTATGCTCTCTGTTTGTTCATGCACTCCTGGAGGGTTGCACTTGAGAAACTACAACTCTCCAAAAATTCCTGTAGGTTTAATCTTGTGTTACTGAGTGTTTATATAACTCCTTTATACTGATATTTATTGATTGGCAATTTATTGTAGAGATATTAAAGATGCCTCAAATAACCACACAAAGGTTTATATTAATTTTAATTCTTATCAGCCTGGGGCTTGGGACTTTAACATGCTAACTCTTCTTTCTTATTTTTGTGCCTTTACTCAGAACAGCACTTCAAATGCATCTGCTGATATCTCACTGGAGGCTCTTTCATATCTCTGGCATTCTCTGATATGTTTACAATCTTTGAAGTCTTTCTATTAGTTCTGGTGTCTCTGGCATCTCTCTGGTATCTTTGACATCTCTCTGTTGTCTCTGATGCTTCCAAAGTACCTCTGGAGTCTCTGGCATCTCTCTGGTGTTTCTGGTGCTTCTGGAATCTCTTTGTTATCTCTGGCATCCTTCTGGTATTTCTGAAGTCTCTCTGGAATCTTTGACATCTCTCTATTGTCTCTGATGCCTTTAGAGTACCTGTGGAGTCTCTCTGGTGTCTCTGGCATTTCTCTGATATTTCTAAAGTCTCTCTAGTTTCTCTGTGTTGGCTCTTGAGTTTTTGACATCACTCTGGTGTCTCTAGTCTTTCTGGATCCTCTTTGGTGTCTCTGGCATCTTTTTGTTATCTCTGAAGTCCCTCTAGATTCTCTCTGTTGTTTCTTGTGTTTCTGACATCTCTCTGTTGTCTGTGGTATCTCTCTGGAAGATTGGATGTCTCTGATGTCTCTTAAGTCTCTCTGGTATCTCTGGCATCTCTCTGTTGTTTTTGAAGTCTTTCTAGTGTCTCTCTGTTGGCTCCTGTGTTTCTGATATCTCTCTGGTATTTCCCTGTATTCTCTTTGGGTTACTGGCATATTTGTGGTGTCTCTGAAATCTGCCTGGCATCTCTCTGTTGTCTTTGGAGACTCTCTGGTGACACTGGTGCTGCCTAGTATCTTTCTGCAGTCTCTGAATTCTTTCTGGAGTCTCTACTGTGTCTCTGGCATCTCTCTGGTGTCTCAGGAGGCCTTCTGGAGTCTCTCTGGTGTCTCTCTATCTTCTCCCACCTTGTATTTTTTCTCCACATAGCTATACCATGTTCTGTCCAAATCTTTCTAGTGCGGGTATTAAAGATCTATAATTCCAAGTGTTGGAATTAATGGCCGTGACCCCCACTGCCTGGCTCTGTGTAGCCTCAAACTTATACACCCAGATGGATCTGAGCCTCCCTGAGTGCTCATATTATGTGTGACCTCTGCTCAAACTTGATGGCTGACACTGCAGCTGCCTCTGTCCTAAGATTATGGGACAAGCTTTACTTGTTAGAAAATACACAAAATATCAACACAAAGACCATCCCTTTATGATCAGCCAGGCTGATGCTTGGTTTTCCGTTGCCAATTATCAAGTAAGAAATTTTACCACAGGCTAGACCACAGGCATATTTTCTGTGAACATTATATTTTGACCTTCAGGTTCTTTCTTCTCAATTAATACAAGTGTGTGTCACATTCACAATAAATAACCAGGGTAACTATGTACTGTGTAATTGGAAAAATTACTATTTCTACCACACATGGAAATAAAACACTATATGCATAACTTTTATTTATAAAAAAGAAGCTTGCCAGAGCAACACCTGACAAGAGGAGTAATTACTAGCTGGTTAGTATTTCTTTTCTGAGTTAGGCCTCAGTGTTAGATAGACTGGCCATGCATGTTTCCTTTTCACTTTCATTTGGTGAGTATTTTCAGATAGTAGCCTCTTTCTGCTGGTTGGATGTAGTTTGATTTAACCTTTGAAACCCCTGCTTGGTCTGCTATCACACTACGTAGCTGCCTCACTTCATAGTCATTGAAATCATCACTGACAACTAGATTGGTAAGTACATCAATTTTTTTTTGAAGGAGGGATTTGTTTAACACAATGATGGATGCCTGTTGTTTAGACAATTTGATATTGGAACCAGTAAAGGAAATGAAAAATAAAGTAGATGGGATTGGCATCATTGTGTTTATTATGAATATTTTTTGTGTGACTTCTCTTTTATCACTAAAGTCAATTAATGTGATTGCCAAAAAGTTTTTTAAAAGCCTATTAAGAGAGAACACAAGAATATTCAAACTTACATAGAAGAATGTATAGAATATATAAAGAAAAAAAGAGGAATATCATCTAAGATTGCTCCCAAAACAGCCTCAGGTTATCAACCAGTCAACATTAATATATCCAACAACTTGTAAAAAATTGCAAAATGATAAAAATGTTACACAAGGTTGCTGGGCTCTGGTACAAATAGTAAAATTAAGAAGAGCCAAAGAAGCAATTGTGACATATATGATGAATTCACCATTTGTAAAATAAATGTTAAATTGATGGTCATCATGTAACTGGATCACCCCTAAGGACTGGTTAGATATGGTTATTGCTGTTTTGGAATTCAGGTCACTTTTACAGTGGAAAATATGGTGGAAGAAGGAGGCTAACACAATAGAAAAAAGAAGCAGAAGCAAAGGCATAGACTTTGGCCCCTTCAGAAGGTAAATGTTCAGTTTGGGGACATTAGGTCATTATCTCAGCTAAAATAAGGTGCAAAATGGCTTGAGTATATAAAACCAGGACAGAGAAAAATATTAAAGCCATATGTGGTATCATTGCTATAAATTTAAAGGAATGAATTTTGTAACTAGTTTTTTAAATGTGAATTGGTGTTTTGCCTGCATGTATAACTGTGTAAGGCTGTCAAATCTTCCAAATACAGACAGTTGTTAGCTGCCATGTGGATGCTGGGAATTGAACTCAGGTCCTCTGGAAAAACAGTTTGTTAACTGCTGAGCCATCTCTCCAGACCAAGAATGATATTTAACACAACAATGGAACACATAAATTAATATTTCTACAAATACAGAAATAAACCATAAACTAACACCTGTTTGGGGGAGAAATAATAGAAGGTATTATGTGAAACATTCACAAAATTTCCAGGCAATACTGAAAGAAGGCACAACAGCTGCTGATCTTTCAAAGACACTCATAGCACTACCTTTAAAATGGCTAACAGATAACCCTATATGGATTCATTAATGGCCATTAATAAAATGGAAATTGCAAGGTCATGGATGCATGAAGGGGGGACCCATAAATCTCAACACAAACCTTGAATTTACTCAACTCATAATGTTCATCATCACCCATAATTATGCACTGATCTATGTCATAACAACCTGCCAATTCTATAGCACCAATAACTTTTCCATAATATACCTCACTTTAATCCATAGTATTCATCCTGTAATATCCTACCACATATTATATAATTTTGTAACTTACTATCACATGTAGTGGGATTATGTTATTGCATCTGCCTACTGGTTTAACAAAAATGCTGACTGGCTGCTTGCAGTCAATAAGTATGGGCAGGGCTTACAGAATAAGAAAACTCTGAGAACATCTCCGAGCACAGCAGAGATGCTAGAGAATCATCAGGGCAATGAGATGAAATGAGATGCTTCAGAGATGCAAAGAAGCACTGGATGAGTTGCCAGTAGAAGCAGAGGACATAAGCTGAAATGCTTCTCTATGGAAACATACTGAGCCACATGGTTAAATAGGATAAGAATAATGGGTAAATTTAAAGATAAAGACTTAGTAAGTTATATGCCTAGGCATGAGGCTGATCAGCTTAAAATTAATATAAGCCTGGGTATGATTATTTGAGGCTAAGTGGGGCTGAGAGTGGGTCCAATCCTTGTGGCCAGGATAGAATGTCCAGGTCAGAAACTTAGTGCAACAACTCCATAATAACCATCTATCCCATAATAAGTCACCCATCCAGTCTCTGAGCTTGTTGATTGGCACAAACTATTCTTGCAAAACACACCCCTTTTGAGACACAACTATTCTTCCCATGGTTCTTTACTCCCTTCCTACTTATGGTTCATGAGATGACAGTTGTCATTTTGGACCTACCCATCCCCAAATCCTTTACTATCTTCTCCCTAATTTCTGGTTTTAGGAGTAACAGATGTCCTATACTACAGGCCTCACCTCCCATGATCCTTTGCCATTTGCTTTTTTTCTTTGATGCCTCATCAACTGGTCCTTGACCATATGACCTCAGCATATGGTCATCTCACAGTTCCAGTGATGCCACATTCTGTGTTCTCCAGACAAACTTCCTGCCCTGCCCTTCTCTGAACTGGGCTTCACTTTGATTGAGAATAAAGACATTAAGTTTGCAAGAAAGAAATAAATTAGAAACAGAATAAAATAATTAGTATATTCATTAGTAGAAGTGATTTGCATAATCATGAGGTACATAATGACCTGGAATGCCAGAAGTGGGACTGAAGGCATAGAGACTGGTAGTTTACTTTGATGCAGATTCATTTCCAAGTCAAAGATTTCAGATTAGAATGTCAACTGTATCTCAAATTCTTAATCCTAGTATTTTTCCTATGATGCCACATATGCTCCCAGGATGCCCTGCTTTACATTGAATATTTGAGAATTCACCTGCACTTCTGAATGGTGAAGGTGCTGTTTCCCAGTATACTCTTGAGAGGGCAAAGGACAAGGTTCCATGACCCTGATGACCCCAAAGACAGAGAATCAGGGTTAGTCAAAAAGTCCAGAAGAGTCTAAGTCAAGAATCATAGGAGGGAGGAGTAAAAACATGGAAAAAAGGGACTGAAGGATCATGAGATGGAAATATGGAGTGAAAAATTATGGAATGTAGCAAAGTTTATCTCCTCAGGACTCATGGCCCATTTACAAGGTATTACCAAATATGACATCTTCTCATGTCTACACAGCAAACCACACTCAGGGTATGAATGGAGTTGGGGTGGAGATAAGACACTGAGTGAAAGCCAGGCTCACATGACCTCACTCTCTTGTCACCCACTCACTTACAGTTTTAAATGTGAGTAACTGGAAACACAAGACGGAAATCTGTAAGTCTATATACATGTGGGTGGGTCCAGAGGTCAACTTCCTAAACCTGTCAATTAAATTTAGGATTAGGTAGCAGAGGTTCAGGGAGAACTTTGTCCATGTGTGTCAGAGACAAGTGTGTACCCTGTGGGCATTTTCTTGCTTCATCTTCAACAGCATCATAAGTCCTATCCCCAACCCTTGTAGTCCCACCACGAAGCCCACACTGATTCATGTTCACATGCTTTAATTGGAATCTGCACAACTAGAAATCATGAGGGTCACAGGTCATCAAGATTAAAGGTCAAAGTTTACTTCTGGTACCAGAACAAACTGAAAGTTGTTTCTGCCCTACATGGTGATGATCAGGTCACCCAGGATAAGTTGAAGCAGGAGGGATCAGTGATGGACATTTTGTTTCTGATTTTCAGATACTTCCCTAAACCAGAAGTGCAGATATCATGGTGGGAAAACTGAGTCAGGAGAGGAAAGGAGCGTCTCACTACCTATGTTTGGGACCCAAGCTCCATATACATAATGCTTCAAGGTGAATATTTATTTTGAATCCACAAGTAAATAAAATTAACCCAGACCTCAGAGGTCAGATGTCAAGACCAATGATTTTCACTTTATGGAAGGGGTGGGACCATCAGCTTAAAACGCCTGTCATTTTGGGAACTGGAAATGGGGGAAGTAAAGAATCATGAGAAATGCAGAGCCAACATGTTACCTGTAACACCTGACACAGGGAAATGAGTGAAGAATCATGGAAAAGGCTGCAGACACATTTGCCCACTGAGACCAGTTCAGCTATGACATCACATGTTCCCCACCAGTGAGGTGAGGTTAGAAGTGTCAGATGTGAATCCCAGATATGAACCCTAATCAGGGGTGTAAAGTAGTAATGCAATGATGTCATTTTGACCCTGTGACCCCTCATAGCCCTCAGTCAATGAAATGAGGTGTGTGGAGAGCATGAGTGTCAAACAACAGCCTGAAAGATTGGCTGATTGACATATGGGAAGTTTGAGTAGATATTATTAGATGGGGTAAGGCATATTATGGATGTGTCTAGTGTTTATGGGATGGGGACATGGGTCATTATAAGTTGTGTTGGTGGTGCATTATGGGATGGTTGACCTATTATGGAATGGGTGGTTTGGTTATTATGGAATGGCTGGTTACTAGGAATTACTGGTTGCCCATTAAGGGATGCTTGTGAGCCATGTTATGGGATGGGTCAATGAGTTATTTTGGAGTAGAAGGATGTTATAAGGGTTGGGTGGATGGTTATTATGGAATGGAAAGTTATTATGGAAGAGATAGTAAGTAATCAGATGTATGGCTAGAAATCATGAAATAACTTCAAAGTTTATTATGGGATATCTGGTTACTAGGAATGGCTGGTTCTTTCTTATAGAATGTTTGTGTGGCATGTTATGGGATGGGGTAGTGGGTTATTATGAAATGGCTGTTTTCACGGGATGGGTGTGAGGCATATTATAAGTTGTGTTAGTGCCTTATTATAGGATTGGTAGATAGGATGGATGTGAGCAACCCCAACCATAAGTGAGTTGTGATAGGGTGAGGAATATTATGTGATGCGTGAGTATTGCATTACAGGATGATAGTTATTATGGGATGAGTTGGTGGGTGGTAGTAGAATGGTAATTATGTTGTTATGGGATGGATGAGCAAGTTATCATGGAATGTCTGGTTATTATGGGATAAGTGGATTGCTAATATTGGATGGTTGCTTACTAGGGATGGCTAGGTACTTATTATTATGGTGGTGAAGCATGCAGTGAGATCGGTCTGAAAGTTATGGGATGGCTGCTTCTCAGCATTAGGTGTTTGGTTATTTGGGGATGGTATGAGGCACATTATGCCATAGCTCAGTGAATTATTATAGGGGAGTCAGTATAAAATGAGTGAGTTTAGGGTGCATACTGAGGTTTGTTGGTCTATATGGCTCTGCTTGACACCACATGACTTGAGTCCATATTCCATATCATCCTTTGGTTTCCTAATAATTGACTCCCTTAGTTTCTTCTTTACTGATAGATCTCCTCCTGGAGCTCATGGAGAACCTATTGTCTCATTTTGAAATACTTAATGCTCAGGTGACAGGTGGCCTGCAGTCGTGTGACATTGATAAGACATGATTGACAGCTGAGGGATGATGGTTAGATTCTTCACACACAAGGGTAGATAATTGATTCATTGAGTATCAGATGGACACCTGAAGAACTGACAATTCCATACACTCTCCCTTAATCCTGCCCATGTTCTCAACATCTTGCAACACAGTTGTGACTCCATATGGAAACTGAGTCACAAGTAAGTACTATTCAGGGGTATAAATATTTCTGCAGTGACATCATTGTCATGCTGTAAACCCTCACAATTGTCCATCAAAGGGGTAAGAGGGCATGGAGTATTTGTGTCAATCAACAGCCTTAGGGCTTGAGTGGCAGACTTATGGAATCAGAGAGTGGATATTATTGAATGGGTGAGTCAATACTATGGAATAGGTGAGTTTACTATTATTGTTGTTATTATTGTGTTATTGTGTCTTGTATAGGCCAGTGAGATGTCTATTGATTAGCAATGATTACAGTCGCATCTACTTCCATGTCAAAGAGGCCAGAAAAAATTTTTCCATTCATAAACAAAACAAGTTTTGGACATTTTAAACATATAGCTTGTAACAAATAAGCATGAGAAAAACCAATTCCTGCATTTTCTTTTTCATATAACTTAATTTTATGTTTTATGAGAGTACCATCAATTAAGCAAACTTTTGTCCTGTTTTATAACAGATATTTTGTAGACTGAATAAGACATTACCTTAGTTTCTCCTTTATAACCAGCATCTATGACACCTACAGTAAAATAAAATTACCCACAGAGATATGCTACAACTCCCATGCAAAAGTACAACTGTGTTTTTATGCAAAGGCCCATAAAGGCCTGTACACCGAGCATAAATTCTCATTTCTGGAGTCAGAAGTGCATAAAAAGCATAATTGAGAATCAAAATCTTGATGCTTATGTCTCTTAAAAAGAGAACCTGAGCTCTGCCGCATCCCCCTGCCTGTCGCCATGGCTGCCTACAAGCTAGTGCTGATCAGGCATGGCGAGAGCGCCTGGAACCTGGAGAACCGCTTCAGCGGCTGGTACGACGCCAACCTGAGCCCGGAGGGCCACAAGGAGGCGAAGCGCGGCGGACAGACGTTGCAAGATGCTGGCTATGAATTTGACATCTGCTTCACCTTGGTGCAGAAGAGAGCAATTCCAACCCTCTGGACAGTCCTGGATGCGATTGACCAGATGTGGCTGCCAGTAGTCAGGACCTGGCACCTCAATGAGTGGCACTATGGGGGTCTGACTGGTCTCAATAAAGCAGAGTCTGCTGCTAAGCATGGTGAGGCTCAGGTAAAGATCTGGAGGCGAACTTACAATGTTCCACCACCTCCAATGGAGCCTGATCATCACTTCTATAGCAACATCAGTAAGGATCGCAGGTACGCAGACCTGACTGAGGACCAGCTGCCATCCTGTGAGAGCCTGAGGGACACTATTGCCAGAGCACTGCCCTTCTGGAATGAAGAGATTGTCGCCCAGATCAAGGAGGGGAAGAGAGTGCTGATTGCGGCCCATGTCAACAGCCTTCGGGGCATTGTCAAGCACCTAGAGGGTCTCTCAGAAGAGGCCATCATGGAGCTGAACCTGTCAACTGGCATTCCCATTGTCTATGAGTTGGACAAGAACTTGAAGCCGGTCAAACCCATGCAGTTCCTGGGAGATGAAGATACGGTCCGGAAAGCCATGGAAGCTGTGGCCGCCCAGGGCAAGGTCAAGAAGTGAAGGCGAGCAGGCCGACTCCTACCCCAGTACCCTGCTCCCTGCCTGTTCATGCCTTCTATACCTTCCCCAGCACCTGCCACACTGACTACATCTTTAGGATCTTAAGTTGTAGCTGCACATGGGGACCCATGGCTCCCATTGTCATTTTAGTATTTTATCCCTTGCACCCACTCCCTTCATAGACTCTAGTCATAGTAACACCTCTGGGGTGCAGGTTCTTGGTCCACATCCAGGAACAGCCCCTCTTACGAGGAGAGTTGAGAGGTGGTAATTATAATTTCTCTTAGTCCTTTGTTTACTAAGGGTCTGCTTTAGGAAGAGGGCAGAGAGGAACCATGCTGTGTAGGACCAATGAGAAACTGCAGCCACATTTTGTCCCGGAGCCTGTCTGCCATTAGGTAACTGGGGGCTGCAGTCAATCCAATGAAGGTGATAGTAACTCTGCATGGGAATTTTAAAACCACCCTCCTCCCTTACCCTAAAGGAGCTTCTGGCCCCAGAAGGTTGGGATCAATCCTGTCAAGTCTATGTGTTACATTTACTTTTACAACAAAAAGATACATATATTTATCAGCTCACAAAAGAAAAGTCCCTCTGAGTTTCTTGTGGTGATTGAAATGGCCCCATGTGGTCACCAGAAAGTAAGCCATTCCTCCTATCAAATGGGATAAACTCCTTGTCAAGGGACTGCCTCTTCTGTGTGTTCGCATCTCTCTGCCTTGTCTTCGAGGTGAAGTGCCCCTTGATCATGTCCAAGTTTTGTCTTTCACTGTCTAAATCATGTTTCAGCTGCTTGACCTTACCATGTGGGTTCAGATTTCATTTTGGGCATAACTACTCAATCTCTACAGATCAGTATAATAAGAGTGATGTGTAATAAAAAAAAAAAGAGAACCTGAATGGATTTCCTTGCTGAACAATAAATTTATAAATTGACATATAGCTCTGTATTAAAGCTTGCCAAGGCATGCCCACTTGTCAATTTTACAACAGGGGATTTCTTGTACATCCTTATTTACTGTCAGTCCCTGTTTTATTGTTTTCCCTTTCTATATTTAGGGCATATGTCAGAATCCTTTAGTCTTCCTATGTTGGCTTATTGCTTAATTTTATGTTCCATATGATCATACCAGAAGTAAGTTTCTAGTGGTCCAGCAATTTTCTTTCAAACAATACTTTTTTTTTTTTTTTTTTTTGCTGAAAAACCACATCCTTAACTGGTTTCCCTTTTGTTGCAGCAGCTGTCACCATCCTTTGATTATAAGATGGTCTAATATCTGAACATGATCAAAGATTTCCTTTTTCTCTAAATAGTCTGAGGCTAGCCTGACCAGAAAATTAGTAGTCAAATAAATAAATTGTTTTACAAGAAAAACTCCAGATTTATCCTTCCCTATCAGCCTTTCTTTTGTTGTCATTATCCTGGAAACGAACATCTTGAAATAACTCATCCAGTCCATGCATTATTTTTGAAAATTTCTCCATTTGCTTTTCACTGCCAGTTAATCTATTTTAAAAATTTCATTTGCTGAAGAGTTAATTTGAACAAATGATTTTCCTCTTACACTGTTGTTTAGTCAGTGTCAGGGTCTGTTTTCAGGTTTGATGAGATATGATATAAAAATGAAAAACTTATCCTCTTACAACTTTGCCTGTTCTCCCATCTTAGGTTCCTCCTATTTCCTATTTTCCTGACAGATCCTTTCTCTGGTCTTTCTATGTTTGAGACAGCCATTGCTCAGGGTGAGGTAGAAAATTTGGCACTTTCTAGAGACTCTATACTGAGATCTGGTCTCTTGTTGACAAGAAGCAGAGAAATTGAATGTCTAGTGGTAGGCAAAGATGAGCTATAATGTTCACAGCACTGGAAATATATACTCCTGTTCTTATTTTCAAGCTTGTTCTTGGTTTCAGGAATTTTAAGGTAGCCAGCTTGGTGTATATGTTCTCAAGAGAAGCAAAAGATGAAGAAATCCTGAATTGTCCCTGAGAGCCCAGAACACCTGGGCAAGGGAGCAAAAACCCTCTGAGACAGTATACTAAATTTATGGGTAGGAATCTGGTTTCTTATCATCAACACCCAGCAGAGATTTAGATTCTTGGCTAGTGAGTTCTACCTTACTGGAATAGTGCATTAGCCTCTTATAAAAGATGAGAACATCACAAACACATACCCCCACACATAGACACACACATACACATATGACTACACACATAAACATGTCTGATATGCCTTACTGCCTGCCCACCTGACCCTCTGTGAATCTTACATGAGCCCAGTGCTTTCAGAAAGTCAAAATGGTGGGTTCTGTTGAAATTACAGTTTTGGATTGCTGTCACCTGTTTGTAGGCTGTCATATGGATGATGGGACATGCAGACTGAGACATCACATATGGTAGGAAATAAAAGCAAGCTATTCAATTTTAGTGCTTTATTGTTATGTGTGGAGAGCCTCCTAGTTACATGAAAAAAACACTTCATTTGGATATTTATATGTACTCTAAAGAGAAGAAAAATTTTGAGAATATATTGTTTTTCAGGAACAATAAGACAATATGTACAAAATAAAAGTGGCATGGAGCATGAGTTCACTGGGTAACTGTGTCCTGCTAAATGGCTTCAAGATTTTCTTAATTTCACAAATACATGTTGGATTTCATCAAATAATTTTTCTGCATTTTATATTTTACCTTTGATTACTATTACTTGCCAGCTAGTTAGTTTTATGTTTCCTTTTTTTTTGTTGCAATTTTCCAAATTCTCAACAGGTGTATCAAAAGCATTTTTGGTAAGTTTCTGTTTGATTTGCTTATATTCTTATGTATTTTTTCAAATTCTGTGCTTAAGTCATTTATTGAACCTCTTAGACATGTTTTAAAGGTGGCCAATAGAAGGTATAAATTTATTCACAGCACTGATTTTACTGTGTGCCATACATTGTGCAGTGTCGTTTTGGTCTTCATTTCCTTGAGAGAAAGTAATTCAACCTAGATTTACATTTTGTCTCATTTCACATGCAGTGATTAATTCATTGTTTTCTATTTACTTCAATGAACACTGATGTCCACATCAGTCTTCTAGGCATTTGACAAAAATGTGATATACCAACTTACAAGCTAGGAAAGTTCAAGGTCATCATTGATTTCTAACATCTTATCTGAGTGAGAAAATCTTTACGGATAAAACAAAAAACTGAAGCTACAGCTCCACTGGAATACTTCCATATGCATATCTCTTGTCCTCCAGTTTAAAATTAACTTAGGAATTTCTGACACCATGAAGGAGTCTCCTCCTGATCCAGCAGGAGTCCTGTGATTGTTCTGAGAACCCTAACTGATGATCATGTCACTATGTCCACTTGGATCTTCTGTGGTCTTCACTGATGAAGTTCTAACAGTCAGAAATTGATAAACCTAAAACAGTAACTTATAGCACAGGTTAAAAGCCCTAGGAAAACTCCCATTTGGTATTTTAGATCTTCTTCTTGTGCTCCCAGAGCCTCATTGAAAAATAATCAAATTCATGTCAACATGACAATTCCATCATGATACATGTAGCCAGAATTTTCTAATCCATCGAGGCATAAGGTCCAAAGAAATCTCTCTCACTGCAGTTCTGCAGTCATTTCCAAAATGATTACTTAGAACCTAATTTTAATCCCAAATTGTTTCACTTATAGCAGACTAATTATCAATCAGCTCTGACAAATTAACTCAGCACATTTGTATTGAATCATGCATTTCCACAAGGCTCGATGGCTTTACCAGTTTTGAATTTTATCTATCCTTCTTGGTGGTAGCCTGAAGGACCTTCAGACTCTATTCTTTTCCTTTATTACTGCTTCTATTTTCCACCTGGCTTTAAGGTGCCTTGCCAATAGGCCAAAAGCACTCTTTTACTAGCAAATGATAAAGTATATTAGCAGTGTTTAGAAAAACATGCCAGATTAGGCAGTATCTTTTAGGGTAACAAAAAATGAATTTTTCCTCTCCTAATTTAAAAAACAAGAAGGCAAGAAAAGCAGAACATCAGAGCCAAACAAGCTTTATGAGCAATTTACTGGGCAGTTTTATATCAACTTGACACAGGTTAGATTCACCACAGAGGAAAAAGTCTCAGTTGAGAAAATTCCGCTATGAGTTTTACTGTAAGGTATTTTCTTATTTAGTTATTAATGAAAAATTGGGTAGTCAATTTTGGGTAGTTTCATCCCTGGGTTGGTGGATCTAGTTTCAATAAAAAGGCAGTTAGTGCAAGCCAGTAAGAAGTGCTCTTCCATGCACCATGCATTAGTTTTTGCTTCTAGGTCCCTGCAATGATAAGAGTTTCTGTTCTGACTTTCTTTAATGATTAACAGTGATTTGTAAATATAAGCCATGAAAAGACTTCCACAACTTAGTTTTTGTTCATAATGATTTATTATAGCAATAGAAACACTGACAAAAACACAGTGAAAACGTCAAAACAGAGACTGACTTCAGCAGAAAGGGACAGAATCAAGATAATATTTTTGGTATAATTTTTTGTGGTAGGAAGGTGGATATCTACTCATTAACATAGGTGCTCTTGGATGTGGATTGGATGTCAAAGTGTTGAATCCCAAAGAACTGAAATTACAGTTAGTTGGGAGACTCCACATGGAGGTTGATAACTGAATTCCAATCTTCCTTAGTAGATTCAAATGCTCAACTCCCAAGCCATCTCTTCAGTCTTCTTTCAACAATTATACTTATTTAACTGATAGGAGGTAAGAAATGCCCTGGCTTGCTCACATGTAAAAATCAGAGAACAGGTTTTTGGATTTTATCTGCTCTACCTAAGTCCTAAGTATTGAACTAAGATTTTAAGGCTGCATGGAATTCCTCTACCCAATGAGAAATCCCAGTGATCTATGATTTAAAATTTCTAGCATATTAATGTCAATTAAGTTACTTACTTGATGATTACTTCTATACAAACAATCTGTGTATAGATTTGGGTTATTTTAGATGTCAGCAAACACTAAGTGTCTATAAAACTATGTGCAGTAGCTGCTCAGTACATGTCTAGGGAGCCTGAAAAAACTAGTCTTCAGAAAGCAAGGCTAGAGATTGTCTTATAACTGGGAATGAAAGTCTGGTGGCCCTAGTTCTCAGATTTGGGATCCTGATCATACCCTGTGTTTGTCATGCAGTGTTTATGTTTTATTAGCAATAATGTGTTTTCTTTAGTGAGAAGTTTGGCTGAGTTCTGATACCTCCAAAATGAGCAAAAATTAAAAAGGCGAAGAAGTTCCTTACTTTTATTACACTGTGAGTAAATGGGTGAACTGCAAATGAGCAGCCACAGTCTGATTTTAGAGAACACAATAACCACAATTCAGCAATTAGGTACTCTGGACTACAAATTCTCAAAGACTCAGGCCTGAAAAGCTTAAGCCCATGAGCCTGTGTAGCTTTGGTACCACTTATGATTCACTTTTTCAAAGAACAATGTCTTCCAGCATGGCACCTGTTAGCACTTACTCCACCATAATAGACTTGAAGAGTCTGGGGTACTCAAAGCCAGACTGAAACCTGGCATCAAAGGACAAATCAACACTCAGTACATTGTGCCCAGTTCAGATTTTTTTGGGTGCTTCATCTTTCTGCTTTGTCAACTTCAGTTGCCGGTATCAAAACCCTGGGATAAAGTAGACTGTACTTTGGGGAAATGACACTAAAGCAGATCTTCCTCCACCACAGACCCAGTGGGTTCTTATTGCTCAGTGTAGAGTACTTGCATGATCCCTGTGTACACTTAAGAAGTCTGGGTATCCTTCCAAGTCTTTGTCTCTACAAGATACCAACAAAGAACTAGGACAAGCATGGAGAAGATCCTTTTAAAGTACAGGATCATCTTCTTCTACACTCTACTTTATCCTCACCTCTCATTACATCTGAGCCAAGAATTTCCAGTCTTCCTCCACACCAAACACACATTGGACTCTTCATCATTCCTGAAGCCACACAGTTTTCTATCTGTGGCTCATAATACAATAACCATCCTAGGGTATGTTGGCTCTATCAAAGCAGACAAAAAAAATGCCTAATAAGATGACACTTTCCAACCAAGTTTACAGCCAAATTTCAACTTTGAGAACCCATATGGCAGAATAAGTAATTTCTACATGTGCTTTGAAATTCATATTTGCATCTTGTCATCTGCACACACACATCAATCATCCAGATAAAGAAGGCCATGAATGTTTGTGTAATACTTTAATCTCAGAGTTCTAGAAAGCAGGAAGGTGATCTTTGTTTTATTACTAATAATATGTTCCCTTTAGTGAGAAGTGTGGCTGAGTCCTGATACCTGCAAAATGAGTAAAAATTAAAAGGCAAAGAAGTTCTTTACATTTATTGCTCTGTGAGTGAGTGAAGTGCAAATGGACAGCCACAGTCTGATCTTGGAGAACACAATAACCCCAATTCAGCAATCAGGAACTATGGACTATATAACAGGGGTACATAGTATACCCTGCCTCAAATTAATAATTAGGCAAACATTATATATATAAAAAGAAACACTAAAGACCACATCAATAATTGTTTCTTCAAAGAATACTTTAAAAGGTTTTGTGGGGCCACCTTGCCATAGATATGACTTCCTTATCCCAATTTTTTTCTGAACTGAAATAATGTGAGGCACAGAAATTTCTTGTGAGTCATGGTCACTTGGAAATACCTGAGGGGTCTGTGCCTTCTTAACACCTGACACCTAATACCTTCTGTGAGATGAGGTAATAGGGACTCTTGAAAGTACTGATCACTGCTTATCAATGCTCCAGGCAGGAGCAAGGTGGGAGAATATATAACCTCTTCAGTGGATCTCAATGTTGTCATGCTGTCAAAGACACTCTGGAGAGTTGTCACAGGCATTGCTCAATGATGATCTACTCATCAAATGAGTTGGTAGGCATGTCTGGTACACCAGAATGCTAAGATGCAGGATGATTGAAATTTATAGAGCTATGTGATAAGAAATAGTTCAGAGAATATGGTGGTGGAGGGTTGCAATGAAGAAAAAACTGTGCAAGCCAAGAACCTGAGTTTGTACCTACTGCACATATAATTAACAGTAAAGCATTGTATAAAATACTTTCAAATGCCAACTGACAAGCAGAGTTACAAGGACCCTAGAAAACATGGTTAGTACATATAACCTATCAGAGGATTACAGATTCAGTGAAATTCTGTCTTTAAAATAAGGTGTCACGTGTTAAAGGAAGACATGGCATAGACCACTCCTCCATATTCACACAAAGTTTTCTAAAAATGGATGTGGAGAAAAGGCAAAGAACAAAGAAAAAACTGAGGTTCAGAAAGGCAGATACAAAAAATTTGGAAAGGACATCGCTTGGGGCTACTTCTCATGCTAAACCTTTAGGTTCCTTACCCAACACTATTAAAAAAGTTTTTTCTGCAAACATTCTTTTACCATTTTGTCCTTTACGATCAGTTAGCCATGGGGCTGCTTAATTATAGGAATTATAGGAATTCACACACACACACACACTCACACACACACATACACACACACACAAAGACACATAGAGAAAGACTTATTCACACCACAAAACAATCACAGAAGGGTATTGAGATAGGAATTAATCTCATTCCTTAGACTAAAAGAATACTCCATATACATATAAGGATGACCTTCAAATTTTAAGAGAATGCTACATAGTATTTTGTATGAAATGCTGTTGTGGAATATTTGTTTAACAAGGCAAAGATATGCTACATTTGTTCATTTTGTGTTTGTTTAACTACGTAGAGATATGATACATTTTCTGTAATTAAGTAAAATTAGGCTGGATTTAGCAGTATGGGGTTAGACACTAGTTTATAAGGAGTAGCTTAGTGTAGATTTTTATATTTTATTAGTTATGAAAGAAAAGAAGTGTAACAAGTCATCAAATAAGAGAAAAGTTAGCAAGTTGCTAACTTTTTGAGCTTGAATATTATTAGAAAGAGATTTATTTTAATTTACCTTTACAAGCAACAATAGAGTCATTCAATGAGGAAACAGAATTTGCCCCTGCTATGGCCTGAGTAACAATGCCAACATTGATTGTAAGTGCTGCCACTGTTACAAGGTTAAAATAGCTGTGTGATCAACTGTGAGTGGGAAGGCCAGATAACCTGTGGGAGGTGGTTGATCCTTTGAAGGCAAACACATTTCTCTGCTGAGTCATTCTCTGGTCTAATATAAATGCACACACACAATAGAGTTTACATTGCATATTTGTGGACCTCATAAATGCTTGGTGTATTGCTATTATTAATCATGCACACTAACACTAATGTAAATCCAAACACTATCCCTAACCCTAACCCTAACACTCATATTGGCCTCAGCACTAAACATTGAAACTAAACAAAAACATAATTTTCATGCTAAAAACTAACCCAAATCATAGCATTATATTAACTCTAACCCTACAACTTACAGTAACCCCTAGCATTATCTTAACATTAATAGGATTTTAATTCTAAACCTGTTTATAAACCATAAGCTTATTCTAATACTAATTTTAACCCAAACATAATATGGCAAAACCTAAACAAATTTAACCTTAACGATAAACAAAATATAACCATAAAACAAGCCATAACCCTCAATGTCATAAACCTAACAATAAAAATATCCTTCAGCTAAATACTAAAGCAAAACTATAACTTAAATCCTAGCCCAACAAAGTCCCTAGGACTAATCCTAATTCTATTATTATTCTCCAAACACAACCCTAACTTAAGCATTATATTAATTTCAAATCCTAAACTTAACAATAACCCTACCCTTAACAACTTTAACCCTAACATATCAGTAACCTAAAAATAGAAACACTTGCCTTGACCATAACCATGTTGCCTGAAAATTAAACCTAACCATAACCCAAAACTATACATAGTCCTAACTCAATGCTATCACAAATCCTAAGCCCTTATGATATATGTAATATTAACTCCAACAATACTGACATTACCTGTAAATCTAAATCAAACCCTAACTCTCAACCACCCTAACTCCAAAGCTAACTCTATTTCAAATCCTAATCTTAAATTTCACTCAGAGTTCCAACAATAACTGTAATGCTAACCAAGATCCTAACCCAAAATATAAATGTGACCATAACCCTAAAAATCATATTATACTAGACATAGTGCTACCAATTATTCCTAAACCTAATATTACTTCCTAACCCTAGTACTCAGCCTATCCCATACAAGAAACATGATAATCCTAGAACCTAACCCTAACTATAACTCTTAGGGTATTCAAACCATGATCCAGATTTTGAGCCACAACCACAGCTCAAAACCTAACACTTTCTATAAAACTAATCCAAATGCCAAACCTAAGCAAAACTCTAACCCTACACTGAAATTATGGGAACCCTAAGCCTGATACTCTCTATAACTCTATCCTTAACTTAACCATAATACAAATCCTTCCATGAACAATCCCTAGCCATAATTCAAACTCAAGCCAATAACACCAACATACCAAGATTAACCTCCCTTTACAACTAATTCTGAAAACTAACCCATAGCCCCTATTCTAACCTACAATAATTAACTCTAATCTAACCCAAACAAAAACAAAAATTAATATTATATCTGGATTCTTACCATATCCTGAATCCAAACACTAATTTTCATTTCGTCTAACCCTAACACTATTCTCTAATCCTCTGTCCTGACCTTCCACTAACCATTAAACTAAATATAAACATAATTTAAAACCTAATTATCAATCTCTAACCCTCTATTCCTCTAAACTTAATCCTGAGATAAATATCTGACTCTCTAATCCTGACCTTAACACTTAATCCTGACACTAAAAGACCACTAAATTTTTGTATATAAAAGAAAATTGGCTAGCTCAACTTTAGATTTTTATGGTATACACCCATCTGGTGAATGAGGGCATAAAGGCATAAAAGGAGTTAATCATGACCTTTGATAAACAACCAACCTTAATATTTGGGCTAATCTGTGTTTTTAGGATTAACTATCTGTCCTTATGAACTGTAGAATTGTTTTCTTTGCTTTTTTCTATTAATGTTCTCTTCAAAATTTGTGACTTGAAATTTAGACATGATTTTGTTTCAGCTAAATAATGCAAAGCAAGAGGTGACAATGCATCATATTAACCTTAAAAAACTTAAGCCAACTTTGCTTTTAAGGAGTTTTGACTGCAATCTAAAAGCTCCTTAGATGTTTGCTGTGAAACATATAATGGTATATACTTTTATTCATCAAGGTAACATTACAATAAATTAAATGGGATAGCTTAATAATCTTCAGATTAATTCACAGATAAGAACACCAATTAGAGAGGGATATTTCCATGAAAAAACCAAATTATCTCATTGGCAATAAAAATATACTATTTCAAATTTAAATATATTAAATACATCTCAATGTCTGTGGTATTTGGAGCCACACTCACCTGAGAATTATCGATGAGGGAGTTACCTCTTCAAGGGCAAATAACAGGAATTGTAGTTATCATCTGTAGACAACTCCTATGCCTCCTCCCCTACTCCTAGCATGATTGTTGGCAAAATAAACAAAATAAAAATGTTTGGTAGTATAATTGTTTTCATATGCAAAGAAAATTAATTCTTTGCATGAAGTATGAAAATTTCCTTGGGATCTTTGATTATTGGGTCAATTTTTCTTTACAGTTTGAAAAGAAGACAAGTGTTTAGTGTTAAAATATTTCTTCTAATCCCATTTGAGCACCAGTGAGACAATATAGCATAAAATGTCTGCAGCATTCAATGATAGAAACCTGAATTGGATTATTATATAAAGGAAAACAAAAGTAGAAATCATAAACTTGTCTTCTTGTTTTCACATATCTGTGCTGGCCTATAAACACATAATCACATTAAACACACCTGAATGTTTGGTACAAAATAAATCTTAGTGGCATTACATCCTGTAGCCTATCTGGGTAATTCCCTTAAAGTACTTCAAGATGAAATGCCAAATGGTGCAGGGAGAAGCATGGAGTATTAAGTTATATATGTATATCTATATATGCATACATTGTTTAGAATCCTACTTTATAACTTTTATACCAGAAAAATAAAAAAATACTGATTTATATCTTCATGATGGATTTAATAATTCTTATATTCCCAAGCATTTTAACATTGTTAAACTGTGTTGACAAACACTAAGAATTGAGTCTGTCAACTGTACATGCACTTGAACTGAGGAGGCAGACACATATTTCCAAATGTATCCATGAATCACTACAGATATCCAAGCCAAGCTATATAACAACAAAAATATCAGGGGAGTTTATGAAAAAAATTAGAAAAAACAACTCAACACTCTTTTCAAGACAATCTTACTTAAAAATCATGATCAGATACTACCTGATATTTCAATAAACAATGGACCACATAGATAATTGAGATACCATTGGATACATTAGACAGTAAATATACCACGCCCTAAGTGAAAACACAATAAAAACGGGATAAAAATCATAGATCTGATGTAAGGGTCACATAATGAAATTCACTAAGTAGATTTGCCACACACATAGCACATTTCATTATATACCTCAAATGTTTCAAAATAGAAACCACAATGCAGTGAGTTGAATGATCAGTTGTGAGTCAACATGGTAACTACTTTACTTTCTTTAAAGATGTGATAAAAATATAAATGAAACATTTTTATAGAAGGTGAAGACACTGTGAAGCCTAAAGTCTTTACAAAATAGTTTATATAACTAGTGGTATTCTTTTTGAATTAATCACTATTTCTTAACTTCAAAAGTATACAAATAGGGTTTACAAAATTTATAGCAATAAAGACATTGGTATGGAATTAATAAATACTTATTCCTAAAACAAAAGTTCAATTTTTAACAGCTTTATGTAACAGCTATTACAAAAAAATTCAAGGTTCTAACATTCTCAGAAATGAGCATGCACATTCTTATACCTACCCAAACTTACTGCTATCACATAATTACAATTAAAACAATGTTGAACAAACAACTTTCCACTTATAATTTTTTTATAATGGACATTTGCTTCTGTAAAACAAATTTTGAGCCATGTACCAGCTTTTTAGAGAGTTTTTTCATTATCTCTTCCTGTAAAAGAAAGCAAGCCTATAGACTTGAAGTCAGATAAATCAATCTTTAAAGTTCAGAACTATCATTTCTTAAGATTCAGAAAATGATGCCATGCTAAACAAAATAAATTTCTGGGGATAGTCTTTGAAATTTTACTTACACAAATTATTTTCAGTTCTCACTATCTGCTTCACAATGCAGATTAAGTGTGTGGGTCCTTAGCTTACTGCTTTAGCTCCAATGTCTGACACTTGTTGCCATACAACTTTCATGGTGATTCTATTTTCATCTGGAACCCAGGGCCAAATTAAACTCTTTAGTGAGCATGGACATTATATCAGAAAAAAGGAAATGGAACTAATACAAATGTATAGAGTTTTATACATGAGTTAATTCATGTAATTAAAGATAAGTACAAAATCTTTAAGGGATACATTAACAATTAAATTTTTACTTCAAGTGTTAAAGCTATAGGATAAAAGGAGCCCTGATTACAAGAAGTGAGGCTAGACATAAAACTGTGAATTAAAGGTAGCCAGAATATCCAAAACTGTGAAAAAATATTGAAGGGTTGTGATATGCCTAAATATGTGAAGAAAAGCTATTATAGATACCCACAGCTATGAAGAAAAAGTAAGAAGACTAGTGCAATTCAGGCTAAACCTAGAACTATAAAGCAAAGGAATTTTGGAATTGTACTTCTGTGATGAGACAGGTACACTATTTGGATATCAGCTATACCTGAAGCAGTTGAGGGAAGATATTCTGGATATATAATGCTCTAAAGAAATAGATATCTTGTCTGTCAGAAGTCAGATTATACATACAATGGTGCTCCAGTGAGAAATGGCCTCCCAACAGGATATACCCATCTTGCTTCTCTTCAAAATGATTCATTATATCTCAGTTTGACTCCACTCTTGCTAAGTTTTTCAGCATAGCAGTAAATTTCTTCTCGACTCTTGAGGGAAATTACCAGCACACATAACTGTCCATTTTATTTTGCTCCACTCAAATACAGGCGTTCTCAGAAGAGATGAATATTTCTACTTAACTCCAGGGCAATTTGCTACATTTCAGCTTCATTCTAGTAATGGGGTAACTGTTTGGGGAAATTTAGCAGTCTAAAGGGAAAAGTTGTTGTTTCTGCTCCACTCCTTTAAGGTAACTTGACATTAGTGGTGCATTGCTACTCTGCTTCAATACACTATTGAGTTTCTAATCCACTCTGGCAAAAGTTTTTTATCTAAAATTTATTAGAGAGATATACTTTGAAAGACACAACCCAGGAGAGTGGCTACCTCTGCTTGCATGGAAAGGACAGCTGAAAAGTAAATAGGCAGAGGGCTTATATAGGGCTTCAGGGGGCAGAACTTTTCCACGGAGAAGATTAGCAGGGTCAATCTTACACACATTTCAATTCCTGAGCTTGAAAATTTTTAGAGAATGGTTGGAATTAATAATCAGGGTTTGATTGACCTTGTGCTCAATTTGTGAAGTGAACAATGGGATTCCTTGGCTTTAATTTCAAGCCAAAATTGTGATCATTTTACTAGCATTTGTATCTTACACGCTGGAATTTATGAATTTATTTTTCTCAGGAGTATTCTAGTGCAAGCAATGTAAGAACATACATTCAAATCTGGAAAGAGATTGTCGACACCATCACATTTTCCTAAAAGACATATAATTATAAAACATTAAAATTCTTTTGGATAAAATGTTAACAGATATTTTAATAAGTTCTTAGTATCTTTATAAGTATTCAAAGACTAATGTAATATGCAAAGGATATAGCAGACAGACTGCACATAAAATTTTTACCACTGGTATAAAGTATTGAATTTAACCACATTAAATTGGTGAAATATCCTGACAGTAAATTTTTTTCTTATACTTTTAAAAATTGCTGATATATTCAAAGTATTTAAGAAACTGTATTAGTATTCATAATGTTTTTAACTATACATTTTTAAGCATGAGAATTGCTTTAATATGCAAATATTTTCACAATGATTATATTTTTAAAAGTTCTCTCCAGTATGTATTCTTTTATGGGCTTGAAAATGACTGTTTTGAGCAAAGGCTTTACCACACTGATTATATACATAGGATTTCTCTCCAGTATGTGTTCTTTTATGTCATTTAAGAGAACTGTGTTTTGCAAAGGATTTAACACACTTCTCTCCACTATGTCTTGTTTTATGTCCTTTAAGATAACTGTGTTTTGCAAAGGTTTTACCACACTGATAACATTCATATGGCTTTTCTCCAGTATGTGTTCTTTTATGCATTTAAAGACTGGTGTAATATGCAAAGGCTTTACCACACATATTACATTCATAGGATTTCCCTCCAGTATGTGTTCTTTTATGCCTTTGAAGTTGACTATGTTCTGCAAAGGCTTTACAACACTGATCACATTCATATGGTTTCTCTCCAGTATGTGTTCTTATTTTTTTTTAATTAAAGTTTTTTTTATGTTTATGTATCTTTTTTTTCCTCTTAAGTTATTTTCTATTTATCAAAAAAAGACAGTAAAATGAACTTAAAATGCTGAAAAGTTAACACATATCTATAAAGAAGATAAGAATCATAAGCATGATTATCAAGGGTGATAATGCAAATAAGATTGCTACACATATATTTACTTTGTGTTCAGCTTTCCCTCTGAATTTTTTTTTCCATCCCTGTATATCCTTATTCAAGGTCCCTTCCCCCTCCCACCACATCAGGTTACTTTTATTCTCTGCAACTCCCCATCCCCTCCCTGGGCAGGGTGCAGAGGGTCCTATGGACCCACTGACCCAATAATGCTTGGATCAGTCTCAACTCCTGGCCAAATGGAGTTTTGTCCACCCTCCCTCAAAAGTGAGTCAGGTGTTCCTACAGTTGGAGTGGGGTCTGAAGGGTCCGTCCAGGGTGTTTCTGATCCCCAGCAGTTCAGTGGTTGTGGTTTGCCACTTGGGCATGTTTGACTTTTTTTCTTGTTTGTTTGTTTAGAGACCACTAATTTGTGAGTACATCCCCTGCTTATCTTTCTGAGATTGTGATACCTCGCTCAGGAGGAAATTCTCCAAATCCATCCATTTGCCTGCAAATTTTAGGATATCATTTTTTCTTACTGCTGAGTAGTATTCCATTGTGTAGATGTATCACAGTTTGGTAATCCATTCTTCACTTGAGGGACATCTAGGTTGTTTCCAAGTTCTTGCTATTACAAATAATGCTGCTATAAACATAGTTGAGCTAATACCTTTGGAGTGTGAATGTGCCTCTTTAGGGTATACATCCAGAAGTGGTATTGCAGGGTCCTTGGGGAGATTGATTCTCAATTTTCTGAGAAACCTCCATACTGCATTCCAAAGTGGCTGAACAAGCTTACACACCCACCAACAATGGAGGAATGTTCCACTTGTTCCACATCCTCTCCAACATAGGCTGTCATCTGTGCCTTTTATCTTACCCAATCTAACAGGTGTAAGGTGGTATCTCAAAGTTGTTTTGATTTGCATTTCTCTGATGGCTAAAGATGAAGAGCACTTTTTCAGGTGCCTTTCAGCCATTTGTAATTCCTCTGCTGAGAATTCCCGTTTTAGATCTGTAACCCATTTTTTTGATTGGGATATTCAAGGTTTTGGGCTGTAAATTCTTGAGCTCTTTATATACCTTAGAGATCAGTCCTCTATCATTTGCATGGTTAGTGAAAATCTTTTCCCATTCTGTAGGCTGTTGTTTTGTCCTATTGACAGTGTCTTTGGCTTTGCAAAATTTCTTAGCTTCAGGATATAACACTTATTGATTGTTGGTCTTAGTGTCTGTGTCACTGGTGTTATATTTAAGAAGTGGTCACCTGTGCCAATTTGTAGAAGTGTATTTCCCACTTTCCTTTCTATCAAGTTCAAAGTGGTTGAGTTTAAGTTGAGGTCTTTGATCCACTTGGATTTGAGTTTTGTGCAGGGTGACAGGCTCAGATCTATTTGCATTTTTCTACACACATCCATCCAGCTATGCCAACACCATTTGGTAAATATACTATCTTTTTACCATTGAATGTTTTGGGCCTCTTTGTCAAAGATCAGGTGTTCATAGGTTTTTGGGTTAATGTCTGGATCCTCAATTCTATTCCATTGGTCCACGAGTCTGTTTTTATGCCAGTACCAGGCTGTTTTTATTA